>PVJA010050186.1:0-13396 GCA_004027025.1 Myocastor coypus | reverse complement strand
CTCCCCTCCCCTCTCCCTCCTACCCCCCCACTTCCTTTTTCTCGGCAATCCTACTTCTCTTCTCTCCCCGCTCTGTATTTACATATCTAATTCATTTGCTATACCATCCTGCTATATCTTAGGCAGTATAGACCCAGAGACATATTTTCTAAATAGTGGTTCCTCATAGTTCTCAGCATTATTTCATAATGTTTTTCCCATTGATTTTGGGACATAATCTTTGCCACCTAATAAACTTAAAATGCACTGGATCTATTTTTGGGTAGTCTGTTTTATTTCACTTTTTTCCCCCTGATTTCATAGTTTTTTTTTTTTTTTTTTAAATTCCAAACAATTTTTTGTATTTTTAGTACAGGGTTTACAGGGTCTCACTACTTAAATTGGACTTGTAGAGATTGCCCTGTTTTCAGCCTCCCAAGTGCTGGGGTTACAGGTGCACGTCACCCTGCCAAGTCTTATATTTTTAAAAAATATTTAAAACACACAGAATTGCATTCTGCACTGCCCAGTGGGTGTATACGGCGTTTTTCTTGATTCCCATCATAACTTAAAAAGGGAAACTTCACCGTGTCTGGAGCCTTGATGTCCTGCAAATGAAGGAGGAGGACGCCCTCGAGTTCCTTGCTGCAGGAACACACTCAGGTGGCACCAACCTGCATTTCCAGGTGAAGCAGTATATCTACAAATGGAAAAGTGATGGAATCTACATCACACATCTGAAGCAGACTTGCATGCTGCTCCTCCTGGCAGCTCGAGCCCTAGTGGCCATTGAAAACCCTGCTGGCGTCAGCGGCGTATTCCCTAGGAACACGGGCCAGCGGGCTGTGCTGAAGTTTGCTGCTGCCCCTGGAGCCACTCCTGTTGCTGGCCACGTCACTCCTGGAACTTTCACTAACCAGAGCCAGGCAGCCTTCAGAGAGCCACGTCTTCTGGTGGTTACTGACCCCAGGGCTGAGCACCAGCCTCTCATGGAGGCACCTTACGTCACCCTGCCAGCCATTGCCCTGTGCAGCGCAGACTCTCCTCTGCGCTACGTGGACGTTGCCGTCCCATGCAACAATAAGGGAGCTCACTCTGTGGGTCTGATGTGGTGGATGCTGGCCCGGGGAAGTGCTGCGCATGCGCATGCGTGGCACCATTTCCCGTGAACACCCAGGGGAAGTCATGCCTGATCTCTACTTCTACCGGGATCCTGAAGAGATTGAAAAGGAAGAGCAGGCTGCTGCTGAAAAGGCTGTGACCAAGGAGGAATTTCAGGGTGAATGGACTGCACCAGCTCCGGAGCTCACTGCTGCTCAGCCTGAGGTTGCAGACTGGTCCAAAGGCGTGCAGGTGCCCTCTGTGCCCATCCAGCAGTTCCCTACTGAAGACTGGAGTGCTCAGCCAGCCACAGAAGATTGGTCTGCAGCCCCCACCGCGCAGGCCACTGAGTGGATGGGAACCACCGCCGAGTGGTCTTGAGCTGTTCTGCCGACGCCTAAGCAAAATGGGAATGAGGCTGATGAAAAAGAAAACAGTTTCTTTAAAAAAACAAAAACGAAAACAAAAACACAATTTATCCTAGCTAGTTAATAAATAATAATAATAATAATAATAATAATAATAATAATAATAAACACATTGTACTTAACTTTGTAAGAAAGGCATGGTATGCCATAATGATAATACCTCATTTATTTGCATTTTGAATCAAGGTAGACCTACAATACGGAGGAAAGCCAGAGAGGGTGGAGTGCGACTCTGGACTGCCTCGCGGGCTATCTGGGAGCGATCGATATGCAGAGCTTGTCCTGTATTCCTTTTTTACAAAGTGCTTAAAAATGCTACATAAAATTTACAGTCTTAAACCATTTTTAAGGGTACAGCCTAGTGGCATTATAAAAGCTATTGATTTTTATACAATAATATTTTCCTGTATCAGTTTTGGAGGATTTTTCACCAACTTGCTTGAGTTTCCAGATCTGTGCTCTGCCACAGGCTTTCGCGTGCAGCTGGAGGCTGTGTCCTATACCCTGTCCTCCGGCCACGGGGTCTCGCACCTAGCTGGGGACCCAGCCTCGGCCTCGCCTGCACCCAGTGTCTCTTCCACCCCAAAGCTACACCTCAGAACCCCGAGTTCTACTCAGTACTATGGGTCTACCTGGATTTAAAGAGCAACAGTTTAGGCATCAGGGTTATTTGATACCATACCTTCCTCATAAAGTTAAGTATGATGTGTTATTTTACTATTACTTTTAACTAGGATAAATTCTGTGTGTTTTAAACATTTTAAAAAATATAAATATTTAACTTTAGAAATTCTCTAGAAACTACTTGACTACCATTTTCAACAGTGCATTATGTGGCGTTTTCCTCAGTATAGAGTATTAGTATTCCTAATTTCTTTCCTTTTTCTTTCTTTCTTTTTTTTTTTTGTCTTTATGAGACAGGGTCTTGCTATGCAGTTCAGGCTGGCCTTAAGCTCACTTTTGTAGACCAGGCTGGTCTCGAACTCACACTGATCCTCTTGCCTCAGCCGCCCAGGTGCTGGGATTGTAGGCATGCGCCACCACGCCTGACTCCAGCTCCTAATTTCTATTATTGCATTTTTAGCAAATTATTAAAAAAGTAGGTTTCAAGTTAACAAATACAGAGTTCATTTTTTTTTTAAAATTTATTTTTTATTTTTTTATTTGGTGCAGGGTCTCACTATGCAGCTCAGATTTATAGTGATCCTCCTGTGTTCAGCCTTCCCAGTTCTGGGATTACAGGCCTGCAGCACCACTCCCGACTGCTTCGCTGGCTCAGCAGACTAAGCACCTGGTAAACGAACCCCAGTCTCTGTGCTTGCCTAAGCAGGTGTTTAATCTGCCAAGCTATCTTGCAGCCCCTAAATTTTTCTTATTTTGAGCCTCAACTTTATTTTGATAAGATAATATTAATTATATTAGGGCATTTTTATTTCTTGCACTGAGCTTAAAATCTCATAGATAGCCAACTTTTATACATATTTAATATTTATCTCTTTTGTGTAGTTGTTAACTATTAATTATTGGGTTAAGTAGATTAACAGTTCAAATCTTGTTACATATATTACTTTTGCTTACTATTTTTTATTACTTGGGCTCTGTATTATTAAACATAATATTGACAAATTTATGAAACTATAAATGTTTTTCCAAATGTGTCATTTACCTATATATTAAAGTTAAACTATTATTTGTGTTTTGATTTGAGATTTATTTCCTTCTGGCTAAGATTTTTTATTGATATATTACAAATATCTTCAACCCTGAAAGTTCTTTTTGCCTTAAAACAAAAATTATTTTTAATTAGTTCATATGTATGGTATATCAGGTCTGTGTTCTCTGCACGTGTTCTGGGGTTCGTACTTGTGCAGAGCACACTGGAATCCCTTTCACGCCTGCATTTACCCTCTTCCCCCTCCCAGCCACTCTTGAGCACCTTTATATTTGAGAAATGCCTATCCACCTACATCCTGCTAGCTTTTATTTTGCTCTCTATTTACACTGTACCATGGATTTCATATAAGAGAGACCATGCAATATTTAAGCTTACATGTCCAATTTATTTCACTTCCCCTCATGGTCTGAAGTACATCCTTTTTCACACCATAATTTATCAGGTAATTGCTAGAAGCTTCCACTTCTAGACATGCCAAGATCATAGATATAGTTTTAAAAATATTCCCCAATTTGTTTTTTTTAGTGTGTTAGTTTGAGAACTACTGACTTCAATTATATCTTTTTGTATCTTTTCTCCAATATTAATAAAATTGTGTTGGTTTTATTTAGTTAGCTTTGCCTACCTGATTTCTCCACAGTCTGTCTTCCACACCGGCTAGGCTATTGCAAGCTGACATAGGGATGGGTCGCTATGAAATTGGAAGAATCTTATTCTTACTAACAGCAGTGCATTTACCCTTGGTGCCATTCTCAGTGTTTTGGGCTTCTTTCCTTTCTTTCTTTCTTTCTTTCCTTCTTTCTCTCTCTCTCTCTCTCTTTCTTTCTTTCCTTCGTATTCTATCTTCTTTCTTTTTGTCTTTCTGAGACAGGGTTTCACTATGCAGTTCAGGCTGGCCTTGAGCTCACTTTTGTAGCCCAGCCTGGTCTCAAACTCACAGTGATCCTCCTGCCTCAGCTTCCCAAGTGTTGGGATTACAGGCGTGAGCTACCACACCCAGTTTGGGCTCATTTCTTTGCCTCATTCATTCTTTTATCTTTCTCTTTTTTCTCATCAATAGCATTTATTATTTATGTGACCAACCTCACAAAATGATATCACTTAGTTTGCTTAGCACCTATTTGTGTACAGCTCATTTTGAATCAAGCCAGTGAGCGCTCTCCCTGGCCTGTGCCGATATAGTTAGGACTTTTCAGCTCTTCCTTTTGGAGGGCTCCTTTTAAAAGTTCACAGTGACCTTCTTTGTTCCCCTTTATTAGTCTTTGCTTGAAATCCACTTTGTCTGCAAATAGAATAGCAAGCCCTACCTTTTCCCGGATTCCTGTCACATGTACTGTTGGTTTCCATCCTTTGATTTTTAGTCCATTTTTTTTTTTTTCAGTACCAAGAATCAAACTGAGGACATTGTGCTTGCCAGGCAGGAGCTTATCCCACTGAGCCATCTCCCCAGCCCTGAATTTATTTTTAAATGAGATGTACATCCTTTATGCAGCATATTGTTGGACCTAGGGTCTAGGCATGCAGCTCGCACTCACAGCGATCCTCCTGTTTTCAGCCTCCCCAGTGCTGGGATTACAGATGTGTGCCACTATGCCTGGTCTCTGCAGCCAGCCCAGTGACCCTGGGGCCAGGGCCAGCGTGGCCTGTGGTGCTGGGGATTGAACCTCTGTCCCTGTGCTTGCCTAAGCAGGTGCTTAGTCCACTGAGCTATCTTCCTGGCTCACATATTGTTTCTTGATCCATTCTGCTACTCTGTTTATTTGATTGGTGAGTCAAGACCATTTACTGTGATAGTTATAACTGACATGTGTTACTTATCCTTGTCATGTTCTTTTTCTGGTTTTGGCTCCCTGTGTTTCCCTTCAGTTTATTTGTCTTGACTGCTGGATTTATTCTGTTGGGATTCAAGGAGTTTTAATCCTTATTATCTCTTTCTAGAATGTTTTTCAGGCCATTTTGGAGTGCTGGCTTGGTGTTTAGGAAATTCCCCAAAAGCTTTTATCAGGAAACATCTTATTTCTCCATCAGTGTTCCAAGATAGTTTTGCAGGGTGCCTCTGTCTGGGTCGGAGGTTGTTTTCTCTTTGGGCTTGAAATACCTCTCTCCAAGTTCTCCTTGAGTGAAGGTTTTGTGTAGAGAAGTCTGCTAGGATTCTGATGGGCTTTCCTTACAGGTGATTTATTTTTCTCTAACAGATTTAAAATGCTGTTCTTGTGTTGAATTTCTATAACCTTGACTACTACATACCATGCTGTAGATTTTTTTTTTTTTGATCCTGGCAAATTGTAACTCTGTATGGTTCATTTATCTATATGTCAGTAAAGATTGTCAATAGAGCTCTTTCCCTCTGTCAGGGAAGTTTCTGTCTTGACATCAGTGAACAGGTGTTTTATATCATGTGTGCTATCTCCTGCTTTTTCCTTGACTCTAATCAATCTTAGATTATTCTTTGTATCATCTTCTGGATCAATATTTCATGGTCCCTTGGTATTTTTAAGAAAAAGTTCTTTTCATGGTCACTAACCACAATCCTGCTTTCTATGTCTGACATCCTGTCCTCTCATTGTCTCATTCTGCTGCTGTCACTGGAATTTTTAATCTCCAGGACATCTGTGTTTGAATCTTTTTTATGGATTCCATTTCTTTCCTGTGTTGGGCAGTCATGGTTTACTTTATTTTCCAAAGCTCTTCTATCTCATTTTTTATCTGTTTTTTTTTAGAGTCATTAAGAATGTCTTTCATTATGGTCACTGTCTTAGTTACTCTTCACTCATTGCTGGGACAAATATCCCAGCACCCAAATTGAAGGAAGGAAAGGTTTATTTAGCTCACAGTTACTGGAGGTTTCAGTTTATACTAGGCTGGATCCAAGACAGAAAGGCACAATGCAGAGGCCAGCAGTTAATGGTGGCAGAACAGCAACAAAATCACCCGGTGACAGAGGCAACTGACCAAACAGGGCAGCAGACAGCAACAGCCCTAGTTTGTCTCTCTGTCTCTATATTCCACTCAGGCTTTCTGCCTTAGCCTATCCACCTTAGGCCACACTCAATCCCACAAGTATTCAGACTGATAACCCCATCAATACTAAAACACATAATCCCAGTGGATCATGAATCAAGTCTCAAACTCTAGAAGTTCCTGCCCCATGGTTGCATGAGGCTTTGGGGAGACAACTAGACATAAACCATAACAGCCACCATCTTTGTAATTATCTGAGAAATTACTTATGATTTGATGCATTTTTCTATAGCCTCATTAATTTGCTTTGTTCTTTCCACTCTTACCACTTCACAGAGTCCAGATGGTGTCTTTGGGATTTATCGCCATGGCCCTCTGGATTTGCCACTGGTGAGCTAGACATCTGAAATTGTAACTTGTAAAGTGTTCTCTAGTGTTCTAATTTTTAGTTTAAAACCTGGGCTGATGCTTGTAAATTGTCTATGTTCAGTAGCTTTATTGCTAGTATTTAGAACCCTGAGGAAGTGACTACTTAGAGATGGATTCCAGGCATAGCTGGCTGCTGTCTCCTTGGCCCAGCCTGTAGTTCTTTGCCGTTGGCAGATAGCATTTTTTGACGCCTAGGCAATCTCAATCTTGGTACACCAGGAAAACACCTGGTTTGGACAACAATGTTACTTTGGTTAAAGTAGTACAATCAGCAGTAGCAACAGCATCAGATATAGCTTAGAAGATAACAAACTGAGATAAGTAGTAATTTGCCACCTTTAACTGTATGAACTAGTCTTGTGGTAATATAGCAAAATGTAAAATGAACTAGAAGCTGGGCCGTGGTGGGGCCCGCCTGTAATCCCAGCACCTGGGAGGCTGAGACAGGAGGATCAATGCGAGTTCCAGACCAGCCTGGGCTACAAAAAGTGAGCTCAAGGCTAGCCTGAACCTCATAGTAAGACCCTGTCTCAAAAAGACAAAAATAAATAAATAAATAAAATAAAAATGAACTAGAAAATTCTAAGCAGTAAACCCCTCGATATGGCAATTCTGCCTTCAGAGGAGAAAAATTTAAATGGGTTTGTAGCGGAAATTAGTGAGATAGAAGACGAAGAAGAGTTTAGAAGCAAGTTTGGAGGACGAAGGAGCATCACACAAACCTTGGGCCCTGCTGCAGAAGACAGGAGGGAAAGAGAGAAGAAAGAAAAGAAAGAGCAGCATATACCCTAAAAACAATAAAAATACCAGATACCATGTTTACACTCATATTAAAACAAGAATCGTCAAGGAAGGAAAAAGCCCAAACTGAAAAAAGAAAAGAAAACATCAGGGCGTGTCTCCGCTGTCCCTGGGAGACTGCGAGGACCAAGTCCAGCTCCTTGTTGATTAACCCCCGGAAGCCTGGAGGAACTTTGCACCGGAGTAGAGGACCAGCCCAGCAGCCGGCGCCTTGGCGTCACCGATGGATGCTCCTACTGGCCTCTGGCGTGAGTCCAGAGGCAGACCCGCTCAGCCTGTGCCTCCTGCAGGCCTGGGCTCTAGGCCAGTTGCTAGGTGGAGTCAACCCGCAGCGCCTCGGAGTTCTGAGCTGGCTGGCCGCTCTCCAAGATGCCCCCTGGTTAATTGTCTACTGCTCTGGGACGTCTCAGCTCGACTAGCTCTGTAGCCACCGCAATGGGCAGCGCCTACTGCCTCCTTTCCACCGCAGCGTTCCTCCGCAGAGGCCTCTGTGTTAGGGTCGCTGGGAGTCCGCGGGTTCAACTCCACCCCTGCCATGCAGCACGGTCGGGGCTCAGGGAGAAGGGCCGCTTGCCTTCTCCTTTTCTTCACTGGAGTTTCTCTGTCTGCTGGCTCTGTAGGCTTCAGGGCTTGCTTCAGGTCTTTCTTGGGGACCCATTTCCCTTCCAGGCCAGTGTCTGGAGACCAAATCTCTGGGAGGCTCTGTCTCTACTGCTCAGCGTTCTGTCTTACGTCTACTTTTCTTTACCATATTGCTGAATTTTTAAATTTTAGTGTTTAGTTTCAATTTCTCATCATCTGACATATTAATATATAGCTCTTCTCTTGGTTGTTTTATGTGACACAAGTTTTCATTTTAAGTTTGATTAAGCCATATTACTTAGGAATTACTCATATTAGGAAATTCTATATATTCTAAACTGAGGATTTAGGTCTGTTTCTCGGCATTCCAAGTGCGCTGAGGGCTAAGACCCTTCAATTTCTCATTTTTTGGGTCCTTGGAGAATGAAATATTGTCCCAGCTTCCAAACCGATGTGAGTTTGGCTGAACTATAGGTTATTATTTTTGGTTTCTCTAGAAATTTCTAGCTTCCCTGAAAATGTTCATTTATTTGTTGTAACATCATCTAGGTACTCATAAGAATGTTATGTGTTATCCACCACATGTATATTTTTTCATATAAAAACTACCTTGTAACATTTAAATAGATGTACAACAGTTATTGAAAAGATTTGTCATTTGCCCTTTACCAGTGAAAAGCAGTACATACAACAGACCTCAGCGATATTCTTCTTGTACCAATGCCTTACAGAAACAATCCTTGCAATCACAGTTGAATCAAATAACGTCATGATTTTAACTTCAATAAGCTGGGAAACACATTGAAGCCACGGGTCTTCATTATTATTATTCGACATCAAAATAAAGTTGGAAACTTGAATTCTGAGCTGTCTGTCTCTGATACTAAGTGGTAATTTTATTTTGATCAGTCGAGAGAGAGCTGACATGAAAACGAAACCAACAAACAGAGAAAACAGTCAGGAGATATAGGTAAAGAGCCTGCAAAATGCCAGCTGTTTCAAATCCAGCTGTTTCTATGTAGAGTCTAATGGTTTTGAGATTGTTTCAGTCAATCTGTGCCAATATGTATTTCTTCCAAAGATTCAAACACGATGTATTTCAGAGCTAAATAAGATAAATTGAACACAAGAAAAGAAATTATCCTAAAATTTCCCAACAGACATCTTTTGGACATGCTCTATGTATTCAATTAATATCAGTGGCTTCCAGGATGTTGAAACTGTCTAATTAAAGGGTTAAGTTTGAAATTTTATAATCTTTTCATTCTCTATGTTTTTAAAAGCTTAAGACACATTTATTATAGTTTCAGACCGTAATTGTTCAATAAGAATTTCTTCCAAAAATATATTTGGACAGGGTTGGGAGATAGTTTGGGTAATTATCTGCCTGACAAGCACAAAGACCCAGGTTTGATCCCTGGTACTGAATGCCCTGCCCACCGTGGAACCCTAAGTGCACTGTGCTGGGCCTGAAACTGGGCATGGTGGCACATGCCTGCAATCCCAGTGATGGGAAGGCTGAGGCAAGAAGATCAGTGGGAGTGTGAGCTGCATAGTAAGACCCCATGCCAAACAAATAAACACATAAATAACTTCTTTAAAAAATTAAAATTTATGTGTATTTAAGAGAATCTTCTCTCTTTTTTCTCAAACACAGAATTTATCCATTTTTTTCCCTGCTGTTTCATAAATATAAAAACTGGTCGAAATGTACAGATGTAGTGAAGACTGTGTCTTTTGTTTTGACTTCTCTGAGTTAAGAACACAGGATGGGGCTGGGGACTTGGCTTGGTGGTAGAACACTGGCCTAGCAAGCTCGGAGCCCTGGGTTGGTCCTCAGCGCCAAAACCAAAAACTAAACCTTAATGAGCACAGGAAATCTTTTTTTTTTTTTTCTTGTCTTTTTGAGACAGGGTCTCACTATGCAGTTGAGGCTGGCCTTGAGCTCACTTTTGTAGCCCAGACTGGTCTTGAACTCGCACCGATCCTTCTGCCTCAGCCTCCTGAGTGCTGGGATTATAGGCGTGAGCCACCACACCTGGCAGGAAATCTTTTATTATTTTCCTCTTGCTTTAGCAGCATTGCGTCAGCACTGATTTCTTCCCCCTGAATCTCTCCATAGTGTCTTCCTCCTCCTAGGCAACAGCAGGCTCTTGGAGGAAAGCCACACACTGCAGACATATCTCAAAGGTGCCACATAGGATGGAGAATAGTTGGCGTCTTCCAAAGCTTTGTATTCTTCCTTCAAAAATTGCCCAGGTATCTTCCTTCCTGGGAAACTTTATCCTCCTGGGAGATGGGGGCAGCAGTGGAATCTACTTAAGTTTTCCTGCCTCCGCTGTCAGGTGACCCTGAAGCGAGATAGCAGATGACCCTGGAGACGGAGCTTGCAGTGCTAAGTATTGGACACATCCCTGTATAGCTCCCATGTCCTCTGCTTTGTCCTGGTAAAGTTGGGCATAGGGCCTTCTTCGGTCCAATGTGGCCTCTGCTCTCCTGTCCTCCATGGCTACAGTATGGGAGTTTCAGAACCAGTTTTTTTTTTTTCTGGATATTGAATCTATATGATGTTACCAGAAATAGAGATCGTATAACTCTTTTACATTTAAAATTGTTTTCTGGTCAATGTCCAAAGTCACTAAGCAAAAAGAAAGCTTTCAGGGTCAACCAAATAGCTCAGTGGATTAAAGCACCTGCGCAGGCAACGGGGCTGTGGGGTTTAATCCCCAAGCCTGTCCTGCTGGCCCCACCCCCTGGGGTGCTCTTAGACAGCAACTGATACTGGGCGTGGTGGTGCGTGCCTGTAATCCCAGCCCTTGGATCTCTATGAGTCTCATCTAGTAGCGAGACCCTGAGCACGCTGTAGACCCTTCTCTAAATTACAAAAAAAAAAAAAAAAAAAAAAAAAAAAAAAAAAAAAAAAAAAAAAAAAAAAAAAAAAAAAAAAAAAAAAAAAAAGAAAGAAAAAGAAAGAAAGAAAGAAAGCTTTTACCTGCCTTGCTTTCCTCATTTTCCTTATTAGCCCATCAAACCCTCATTACCTTTCTGAATTTTAGGCAGCTGTAGTTTAAGAATCTGCGTTCTAAGCCATCAAAGGCAAACACAGATGGTGAAGCCTCCGGAACTGTCCTTATCCTAGGTGTTAATTCCATAAATACCAAGAAGACAGAAACAGGCAGGCCTAAGTACTTGACAGAAAGTACAAAACAGTAGAAGAGCTGGAAATGAATTGGAATACCAAAATGAAATTGCACAGTAGTTTATGCACCTCTATAAATATGAAAGACTACAGTGCCTACTTAAACACAAATAGCTGTTATAGAATTATTTCTGTTGGCAATGTATGGCTACAAGTTTAAATACCTAGTATCTTGAGGAAGCTAGGGACCAAAGAGATGATATTATATTATATGGTCAGTTCTGATTCATCTCAGTAAAGACATGGTAGATGAAGATACAGATGATATCTACCACATTAGGGAGGATTGGGAGACTTAAATCTAAAAAGTAGGACTTGGGGGCCCGGCGGGATGGCTCAGTGGTCTAAAGCGCCTGCTTGGGAAAACTTGGGAGGCTTCAGGGACCGCGGTTCCATCCCTGGCACCACATGCTGCTCGAGCCCTGCCCTCGGGGTGGGCTGAGCCAGCCATAAAAATGAGTGAATAAACAAAGGTTCTGAAACAAGAAAAAAAAAAAAATAAAAAGTAGGACTTGATTAAAAATAAACACTGGCCAATGTAACACATGATTGCTATCAGACTGAAGTGTCAGTGTGGTCTTCTTTAAAACTTGAGTCAGGGTCATCTGGGTACTGAAGGAAACAGTGGTACAAGACCTGTGGAGCTTGTTAAATGGTGGAAGATGTGACAAAATAACTTTCCCACAAATGAGTGGCATATTCAGACAAGAGTGCTTTGTCTCTTACTAGACCTTGCTCACGTTGGTACTCTCTACTCCCCTTTTCCCAGGATTCCCTGCACACTCCTGGAAAGTTGCGTGCCTTCAATAATGAGGAGAAGTCTGAGATTCTTGGTCTTAGCCAAGGGCTTTGTGGGCCCCTTGGCATTCTCAATTATTGTTTCTGTATCTTTTACGTCTTGGCATCCCTTCACCCAGGTGAACGGAGGATTGAGCAGCATGAATTTACAAATAACAGAGCTACAAGGGGATAGATAGATTAGAAGAACATGCTGAAATGTAAATCTATGAATGTATGCCCAAACACCCATTCAGGGCGTGTCACATGGAGACGTCATGCAACAGAACACTGGACTATATAGTCTGCTTTGACATTTTCCGTATCTTGAGGTTGACATGAAAAGATATTTTGGAACAGATACTTAGGAAAACTGTGCTGTAGTAATGGGCCTTGAACTAGTTGTCAGAGAATCTTCAGGAAAAGACTAGAGAACAGAAGGAATAAGATACTACATGAATGAATGCTAGGGGAAGAAAAGACGAGGAGACTGAGTGAGTGCAGAATTGAGATGCTCTGGGAGTTGGGGTAGCATAACAGTTGTAAGAACAGGAAATATTCAAAAGTGGATATTTCCCACAATGCCCATAAAGTGGTGCCATGTACATAGCACATGTTTGTTGTTATTATTTTGACAGTTATGAATCTGGGAGCCCGAAGCAGGATGGGCTTGGGAGAAAAAGAAAAACATGTCTCTAACTTCCTGGCTTTGAGATGAAGAAAGGATCCAACTGAAGTAGATTTGAATCCGGGCAAAAGGCTTTGGCCCAGCGAGCTCAGGAGAATGCGATGAGCCTTTCTGGACATGATTATGATTATGATTACGGCAGCACAGGTCAAGCAACTGTTTTCTCATTCCAACTAGACTGGGAACTATTTGATGTCTTCTAGATGTGGCTTCTATAAACCAGGACCTGATATAAGTGCTTGAATTGTATCTGTACATATTAGTTATTTAAGAAATGGCTATTGGAGCTGGGTACAATCGCATACCTATAGTCCTAGCACTCTGGGATGTAGAGGAGGAGAATTACAAGGTGGAATGACTTAAGACCTGTCTCAAACTTGAAAAAAAGGAAAATTGGTTGGGAGTATGGCTTAATGCTAAGGTCCTGGGTTCGATGGTCAGTAATGAAAGAAACAAAACAAAAAACCAAATTGAAATCACCAGGAAAGTCGGGCGTGGTGGCTCACGCTTGTAATCCCAGCACTCGAGAGGCTGAGGCTGGAGGATTGGTGTGAATTCGAGACCAGCCTGGGCTACAAAAGTGAACTCAGGACCAGCCTCAACTGCATAGCGAGACCCTGTCTCAAAAAGACAAAAAAAAAAAAAAAAAAAAAAAAAAAAAAAAAAAAAAAAAAAAAAAAAAAAAAAAAAAAAAAAAAAAAAAAAAAAAAAAAAAAAAAAAAAAAAAAAAAAAAAAAAAAAAAAAAAAAAAAAAAAAAAAAAAAAAAAAAAAAAAA
>PVJA010050185.1:0-13391 GCA_004027025.1 Myocastor coypus | reverse complement strand
TGTGTGTGTGAAAAATGTAGAGTGGAAGAACACATAAGATAAGATTCAAAGTTTTTGTAGAATGCAAACACAAAATAAAATAAAATCCCCCTCAAGCCTAGTCTTCCAGGAGAGTGATAAATTATTTCAAAACAGGAAGCAGATGAAGGTTACAAGGGAACTCAAGGTGGTGCCTTTGTGGGATGGGGCGGACTGAAACAGGTGCTCCTTTAGAATAGTTCCTACTTCATCATGGTTCTGCTGACTCTCTTCCTCTTTGTGTGTCCTAACCCTGAGGCTCCCCAGGCAGCGCACGGTGACCACACAGGTCACCTGGTTTGGGGCACCCCTGGTCTTGCCTTGGGCTCAGGGCCTCAGCCTCCCTCGGCTGCCCTCTCCTCACTCTGTAGATCCATGGTGTGGACTCCCAGGACAGCCCAAGCCCTTCAGCACTAGAAGCAGGAGCCTTTCCACAAGAGCAGCCCAGATAAAACCCTGAGGTATCCTATGATTTTAGGGAGCGGACCACTGTCCAGTGTCAGATATTCACCAAGCTTATGTTCCTTCCCAAGATGTCATGTTCTTACCACAGACTCAGCATCGACCTGGCGCTCACTGCCATGCACAGAGGACAATGGGTATTTTCCCCTCTGTAGCTGGGGGAGGCACAGGGAGAGAGGAAGTTCTCTACCGTTGCTCGTGGAGCTGGTGCTGGGTGACAGGAAGGATCCTGAACGCCTCCACAGTGCCGGGAAAGTCAGCCTTTCTTACATCCCATACCGATGAAAGCAGCCACACAACAGTGTATGGCTGAGGAGGAGATCGCACGTTCATGTCCTAAGCTCATGAGCCATTTGTTGTTACTTTTCTTGTCACCAGGACACCATACCCGACACCCACAAGGCGGAGGAGGAGAGGTTTCTACAGCTCAGCTTGTAGACATTGGAGTCCCTGGTGGGGGCCAAGGTAGGGCAGGCTGGAAGAGCTGCAGTGTGGAGGAACAGTTCCTGGTGTGGTGATGGCACGCAGAGGGAGGCCAAGGGGAGGAGGCGCGACCCAGCTCTTCACACGGGCTCCAGCTCCCAATCTCACACCCCATTGGCAGCCAGTCAGTGGCCTAAACCAGGGATGAGTATTACACACCATGGTCCAGTCATCTCCCCAGCACCCCACCTGAGTATGAGAGGCATTGGGGGGCGTCTGGGTGCAAGACAAACACTGAATCTGATCTGTCCAGGTCAAAGCACCGACCATGAGCTCCTAATTTCAGATCTGTCCTCAGAAAAATGAGACAAGGCTTGAAAATTTGGTTTTCACAGATATGTATTATAGAAACGCATAGAAGACTGCACATAAGGGAAGGCTGGGGGAGCCCACCCATCGAGCAGTTTTATAGAGGCAGGTGTGTGTGTGTGTGTGCGTGCGTGCACGCGCGCATGCGTGCGTGCACAGAGCAGCTGTTCCATACATTTTATTCATGCTACTGTGGGGTTGGAGAAATGCATGTTCAAGTCTGGCGCAGTAGCGCACACCTGCAAGCTCAGCACTCCGGGAGGCTGAGGCAGGACCGCTGCCAGACGAATGAGTAAGCTGGAAATACCGCTCAGTGTGGAGTCTCTCCATTTAATTCCCGCTCCGGAAAAGAAAGAGAGAAAGGGGGGAGAGAGAGAGAGAGAGAGAGAGAGAGAGAGAGAGAGAGAGAGACAGACAGACAGAGACAGACAGAGACAGAGAGACAGAGAGATAGACAGAGACAGAGACAGAGAGAGACAGAGAGATAGACACAGACAGACAGAGACAGATAGGCAAGGAGACAGAGACAGACAGAGAGACAGAGAGAAGCAGAGAGACAAAGAGAGAAAGAGACAAAGAGACAGAGAGACAGAGACAGAGAGACTTGCAGCATACATGTCATTCCCTTTTAGGTTTGTAATGCTCCTGTGTTGTTGGCATTGATTAATTTTATCCCATTAAATTATACACATTTTATAGCTCAACTTGGCAACAACTTCACGGCAGATTGATAACATGTGTTTTTCAGTTATATCATTTATTTAATATCCATTCCTTCTTTCTTATTTTTAAAAGTTCTATAAACACTGTTTATTTTATTTTTATCCTTTGTAAGAAGTTTTCTATTCATTTTAGTGAGAAAAGAAGATAAAGTAGCAATGAAGCAGTTTCAAAACAGGTTAATAGGACACCTACAATGATTAATACATTGCATATTGTTGTCTTGGTCAAGTATGAAAAGATCCTTTAAAGACTTCTCCAAATACAGCTTCTCTAAGAGCAGAGCCACTCAACCCCCATCCTTGACAAAACAAAACAAAAACAGAATATAAATAACGAACCATTTTGTAGTGAATACACACACACACACACACACACACACACACACACAAGATTGTTAGCTTAGCCACACAGCTCCTTTCTGGTAGTTGAATGAGAAGAAAGGATTGCACTAACAGTGTGTAGAGAGGATAGTATGTCTGCATCTTGATTGTACTCTCAATATCCATTATTCCTAGGTCCTTTTAAGCTGATGGAACTGTTGAGTACACAGCCTCTGCCATGGAAACTCTATTTCTAAATATTTACTCTCCTTTATCTTATTTTATTTTTGTGTTCTAGGGAAGGGTCTACAGGATGTTCAGTGTCTCACTACTAGATCGAGCTCATAGTGATCCGCCTGTTTACAGCCTCCCGAGCTGGGCTTACTGGCAAGGCGCCACCAGTGTCCAGGCTCAGCATGTCCTGGGGCAGGGGCAGGCACGGTAGGCCTAGCTGACCGAGCTATTTGGCTGGCCCTTGCCGTGGAAACCTTAGTAGCTTAAAGCCAAAAAGCCACGCTTTCCTCCTTTTTTCTCCTCTCATGAGCTGCACCGGTGGTTGTGCGCACATTTGCGGTGTGGCATTAGTGCCAGTGCCTTTGTGTGGGACACAGATTCCAGGCAGATGCGAGTAGCTCTCCAAGAAGAGAGGGTGGTGGCCCGTCCCTTTGTCAGTGTGTCAAATCGGAGCTGCTCACACCTACCTGCCAGCAGCACCCCATGGATCTTCTGCGCACCCCTCAGCACTCTTTGCTTCTGGAAATCTCAATATTGATGAAACACATTTCACTTCCACTGCTGGAAACCCTGACTGAGTTAGGCTGGCCACACACCATCAGCCGCTGTCTTGATAAATAATGAGCTGCCACAGACTTGCCCTGCGTATGCAGTCTCCCCCTGGACACCCTTCCCTTTCATCTGAGTTGTGATGGGAGTCCCAAGCCTAATCCCCATAGCCCTGGATTTCGTCTCCACTCAGGGCAGGAACCAACACTTTCCAACAGAGTTTGCAGCTCGCCTGAAGTTTTGTTTTGACTTCTGCTGTTTTACCTGTGTGGCTATGAAAAGAAGTAATTTTAAAATACTTTGCTTCTGTTTTGGGGCCATTTCACTACAGGTTAAAGGGAGAAGAATCCAGCGTCCCAGGATGGTGAGCATCCCGCAGGGGCTGACAAAAATACACCACACGTGCCAAACTGTGGGACAGGATCAGAGACCAGAGACCAGAGAGGGCGTCTGTGCCTGGGAGACCCTGCCCTCACGCCTCCATCTGTGTGTTCTGACAGCTGGATGTATGCGGCACTTTGGCTGGGCCATAGATTTCCCAAGTACTTGGTTAAAAATCACTCCGGATATGTCTGCGACAGTGCTCCTCCATGAAGTGAACTTTGAAATCAGCAGCAGAGGGAGGCAGGGTGTCCTCCCCCAGGGAGGGTCAGCTCCACCTGCCCAGCAGAGCGGGGTCCAAGGAGAGAAGCTGGGCTGGGCAGGGCAGCTCCCTTGCCCGTGGAAGGCGCCCTGCATGGCGCCCCGCTTCTGGGCCTGAGCTCAGAGTCGAGGTCTCCACGCACTGTGCTGCCTCTGTAGGTGTGCACTGTGGATCCCTGGGACCCTCAGCCTCACAGAAAGCTGGGAGTCGTCCTCTGCACTCTTTCTGTTTAGATGAAAAGAAAAATGGTAGACAGACAGCAGACAGACAGACAGACAGACAGACAGACAGACAGGTCTGCATGTCTTGGTTCTTTTTGCTTTTTTCTTCTGGAGAACCTTGGCTCACTGAGCTATATGCCACGTGGTAGGACTCTACTCTCAGGTAAGCTTCGTTTTGTCTATGTGTCATCTATTAAAATTTTAGTTATGTTAATGAAGCGAACTTGGAGAATTTTATTGTGTGGTATCATTTCTCTCAGACATTTTTTGTAGCTAAAAATGAAGAGCAGAGGGCTGGGGTGGGTGAGAGCTCAGTGGAATAAGTACGTACCTGGTATAACCCAAGGTCCTGAGTTCAGTCCCTAGTACCATGAAATGAAATGAAATGAAATGAAATGTGCAGAGTAGGTATGCCTGCATTCAAAATCCTTTCTTTCTCTGTCTCCTTCCTTCCTTCCTTCCTTCCTTCCTTCCTTCCTTCCTTCCTTCCTTCCTTCCTTCCCACCAAATTACCTCTACCCTGAAATTGGTGTAAATGGTCCCTATGTGACAGGAATTTAACAAAAAAGGGATCAGTTGACGCTGCATTTCCTGTTTCCATTTGACTATTTTATTGGGAATATGGACTTAAATAGGCATTTTTATGTCACTGATTTTATAGAGTAGTCAAATTCGTACATCAAGGTTTAAACATTGCCTCCATCAGGATCCAGTGACTTCTGTTCCTACTATTGGCTACGTCACTTACTAGCCGAGCAGAGCCGCACGTGATGAGCCTGCGCCCAGAGCGGCGAGGTCCAAGGGATCACTCAGGCGCAAGGCGGTGACCTGACAGGACTCCGCACAGACCAGGGGCAGGAGAGGAAATTGCTGGGGTCACTTTGTAAGTCTCGTTGTCTTTGTTCATAAAGCGAGGCGCGGGCAACGCTGCAGGCAGCGAAAATGCCCAAAGGAACTACACGCCGGTGAGGAAGGCAGGCATGGAATTCTCGGCAGGAGGGGCGTTACTCAGCATAGCGCAAGGCAGCCGGCCAAGTGGCTGGGCGAGAGTGAGGACCACATGACTCCGTGAGCATACCACGGAGGAACGGATGCGCACCTCCACAGGCAGCGGGGCGCTGTGCGAGGGGAAGACAACGCTGGCCTTACGATATTACTCAATAATTGTAAGACTGCATCTTAGAATACCAACAGGGAGGACGCAGGCTGTGCTCTACGGGGAGAGAAAAGCCACTGGCGTCCCAAGTCCAGAGGCGAGATCCTGGATGCTGGTGGTATTTAACTTCTAGACCTGATGCTTGGTCACTGCCTGTGATAAGTTACTGTAACGTAAATGTTTATACTTGGGAGGCTGAGGCAGGAGGATTGATGTGAGTTCGAGACCAGCCTGGGCTACAGAAGTGAGCTCAAGGCCAGCCTGAACTGCATAGCGAGACCCTGTCTAAAAAAGACACACACACACATACACGCACACGCATACGCACACGCACGCACATACACACACACACACAGCAGGCAGTAGGGCGCGGTCCTAGTGACACGGCTCAGTGCTCTCTCCCCTTCCTCTGCCTGGCCTCGGGCCTGCATGGGCTTCTGGGGAGACGCGTCTCCATCCCTCCTCGAGTCACCTGTCTCCTGGATCTATTCTTTTCCTTAATTGTTTCTCTGATTTGTCAGCAGACTCTCCTGTTAATTCTTCAGAAATAACTCCTGAAATGGAGCAACCTGTTGTGATAGTGCTATGAGACTTTATGTGTTGGAAAACTTTTCATTTTACTTCGTCACCAGATTGTTTAAAATTTGGCTGGGGAGGGGGGATGCAGTTCTAGTTTGGATGTTATGTTCCTTTAGGTTCTTTTTTTTTTTTTTGTCTTTTTGAGACAGGGTCTCGCTATGTAGTTCAGGCTGGCCTTGAGCTCACTTTTGTAGCCCAGGCTGGTCTTGAAGTCTCACCAGTCCTCCTGCCTCAGCCTCCTAAGTGCTGGGATCCTTTAGGTTCTTTAAGTGTCTTATTTTGGTTGAAGCGCAAAAGGATCGAATTGCCCATACCCATGGGGGGCGGCACACATCCTTCTGGCGCATGCGCACCTTGTGCCAGGTCAGACACCCTGCTCCCCAAGCAGCTCTCATTTTGTCCTGGCAACAACGTTCAAGAGCTTGCTTTTACCTTTTATTTTTTTTAGAGAGAATAAAATAATAAAAAACATTAAGACGATACAGACTTTCACTAAACAAGACGACAGGAGTTGAGCGATAGTAGCTATATTGCATATTGCTGTCTTCAAAGTAGTTGTTGAGATTCCCAAATATAAGCATGCAAATTTGGTCCAAAAATTGAAGCACCAACTATTCTTCCAATAGAAATGAGTAGTGCAATGACCTTGGCTAGAGCCTCGCTTGTTTTCCTGAAGCGATTGGTCTCTTTCTTTCTTCGAGGATTGCACAAACCCGTGGATAGCCGCCCGTCGGCCCTGCAGCCTGCCGCGCTGGAATCTGCGCTGCGGTGCTTTGCTGTGAGCCTGCGTCTTGCAGGGCTCGGGTGTGTGGCATCTCCTCCTTGTATACAGCGGCTCCCTTCATTGCTCTCTTGGTATTCCCTAGGGTCTCACTCGCTTCAGTGCGCTTCGTCTCCCTTGGTTTCAGTTTCTCATTGTTCAGTGGCCGGATTTCCGGTTAGGAGATAGCGCACAATTAGTTCATTCTGTCCCCCACATTATTTGTGCTGTTGCCCCACGACTTCCTCTAAGATATCTTTGTCTTTCAAATCTTATATTAGGTGTTTATTTCTTTGGTCACGTTTTTAATTTCCCTCGATTTTTTTTTTTATGTCCTCGAAACATTCCAGTTTCTATGTAGTAAATGCAATTTCATTTATATTTACAATTTTGCTAATAATAGTTTTATGATCTTTCTCCATGACTAAAATGCTCCAATTTAGAATTTTTGTGTTTTTTAATCAAGTTAGATATTTTTTCTATATGTAGAAAAATCCTCCATTCATTCTTCATAATTAAAACTGGAAAACAGAAGAGAGAGAGAGAGGAGAGGCCCATGGGCATGTGCAAATGGTGCTTACCGTAGGAGTGTTTCTCAGAGTAAGATATGCACTCAATTTAAGAGTATGTCGAGGGTGACTGGATAAAGGTAGTGTGGTGCACACCTGCGGGAGATCGTCATACAGCTGTGAAGGATGAAGTTGTGTCCTTTGTGGCAAAACAGGAACAAATGGGGCATGTTAGCTTTGGTGACAGAAGCCACACAGAGAAACCCAGGCAGCCCGTGCTCTCCCTCGGGTGCGGAAGCCGCAGGCAGCCAGCGCTGCAGGCTGAGGTGTGCGTGCCTGGAAGGCCGTCGGGATGCACCACTGATGCTTCAGGCAGGAAGCTGAGCTCAGCTCGGGTCACGATGCACTGGGTCTGTCCTGTCAGTGCCTCACTGTACAGAGGCAAGCAGGCAGCTTGGGATGTGGAGATCTCATTGTTTTATTTTATTTTGTATTTTTGTCCCTGCCTTCCAGTTGGATAGATTACCTAGTGAGAACCACAGAGCCCTGAGTCAAAGATAAAGGGCTGGCGATGGGTTGGGCAGCCATGGGGAGGGGCTCGGGCTGGAGGCTCTGGCTGGCCAAGCCCCACTGCTGCTGCCCCACCCCTGCCCCCAGGGCACCAGCCCTCCAGCCTTGCCGCTGTGGCCCTGAGGCACAGAGTGGTCGGGGCTGGTGAGGGGTGGGTGAGCCACTGGGCTGAAGGGGCCGGAGGACGGCGCCCAAGCAGTGATCCTCGCGGGCCACTTTTGCGCAGTCAGATTTCTTTCCCCTTCCGACACCTACAATAGCTGGCCCGGTGCCCAGCACTACCACCAGCTCGAGTCTTGGGGACTTGACAGCCTAGGACGGTGTGACTCAGTTTTACAAGGGGCGTTGGGGACCACCTCGCATGGTCCTGCGGTACAGTCAGATATCGTGAATGACAAAACAAAATAAACACACACACAAAACAGTGACCCCCGGGCAGCTGGATTTAGTGGGTTCAAGAGGAATGCAAGAAAGGTGGAGGCAAACGAAACGAGGTTGCTCCTGAGCGCCAGAAATACGGGTTGGTGGGCGTGAGGGTGAGGAGGGGAGACCAGGGCCTGCGGCAGGGCCATGCAGAGGGCCTCGTTGGAGCTGCGGGGAGGACTGGGGATGCCTGCAGACAGGGGAAAGACGTGGAATCCGCGCCGGCAGATCCAGTCGGAAGCATCTCCGTGATGTTTCATCTCAGGGCCAGGCTGACTGGCACGGGAGCCACCTGGGGTGCAGCCAAGCACGCCCCCGGCTGCACCGACACAGACCCAGAGGCCCGGCCTTGGGGTTCGTCCTCTTCCCGGGCCCTTCCTCCTGGCACTGGCTCCCCGCAGCGTTTCCTGGCTGCCAGGAAGCGAGCGGCTTCGCTCCACACTCCCTTCTGCCACGATGCTGCTGCTTCGCGCCAGCTGGCCACGGAATGAGCTCTCCTTTCCACGTCAGCTGCCGCCAGGTTGTTCCAGATGCAGCCAACCTGACTGATATCGTCGCTCACGAACTTTGGAACCCAGACATTCTGCTGGCGTCTTAGTAGGGCAGAGATACTTAAATCTGTCATCTAGGTTTTTTTTTTTTTTTTTTTTTTTAACTTTGTTTATGTTGTGACTGGCTCAGACTGCCTTGGAGATGGGGTTGGCGCATCATATGGTGCAGGGGTTCGAACTGTGGTCCCTGCAGTTGCCTAAGCTTGCTCATGCAAGCGCTTTAGACCACCGAGCTACCTCGCCGGTGCCCAGACCTGTCATCTAAACAGGGACATTTCTCAAAGTGAAAGGTACTCGTGATTTTGGGAGGCAGTCATCACACAGGAGGGCCGAGGCAGGCGAGTCAGGATGCACGGCCATCACGGCGACAGGAGAGGACGGCGAGCATGCGCTCTGCAGACCTCGCCGTGGAGTTTCCCCGTGCCACGTGGTCAGTTATGCAGAGGAAACTGCAGGGTGCAGCTCCGTACTTCCTGTGTGAGAAGGGAAGTGACGACGCTGCCTAGACACTTGATCTCAGGAGCGTCACCAAAGGTTTAGCTCGATTTTCTCACCACAGATGCGTTGCGCTTGACGGCTTCTGCCTTGGGCAACAGCTGAAGGGGCCAGGCCGCTGGTGGTTGCCGGTCTCTTGCCTCCTTCAGGAGGCTGAGTGCGCCTTTGTCCTCCGCAGTCCTCCGGGGCTGCGCTGCTTCAGGCCAATGAGGTGGCAGGAGGGATGGAGGCCAGATGAGGTCATGTGGGGTGCTGGCACGCCACCCTTCCTTCCACCCTCCAGCAGGGTCCAGCCCTCTTGTTACTGGCATCCGGTGGCATCCCGTGACCTCTGTCAAGGCTCTAACGCTTGCGGGCGTAGCTGCTCTCCCCCTCTGAAAAGCCTCAGGCACTCTGCATGTCTTGGCTTTCATATCAGGCACTGCGGTCTCCCGAGATGGGTGTCCACGTGGACACGATGTCTATTATCTTCTTAAATAATTGAGAAGGCAAAGGCCGTGGAGCCCGTTCCTGCTCCCTGGAAGCTGTGCTGGGGTGCAGCCCGCGCCTGGGGTCTGGTAGTTCCTTAACAGCCCACAGTTCACTGCACACAGGCTCTGTAGGAGGCTGTAGGAAGGGAAGAGACGACAGCACCGTCACCGCTCAGATAAACGCGTGACGCCCGCGAGGCCACACTATGTAGCTGACTCTTCATCCAGACAGAAGAAAGGCTGCAGGCGGCAGAGTCTTCACTACCAGGAGCCGTGATGCAGCCTGACAAAAGTTACAATAAGTTTGTAAGATTTTCTGATTAATTTTTTTGTAATGTAGGAAAACTTTACATATGCTGGGTATCCAGTGATGCTTTAATACAGGTGTGTATTGTGCAATGCTTTAATCGGAAATGTTTCATTATCTATGAACGTTCAATATTTCTTTATAGTGAAGACGCTCAATCTCCCTCCTTCCAGCCTTGGTCTCTGCAGTCCACCTTCCGGGCATCACCCTACGGCTTCATGCTGGGCCCGTTCACCTAGTGCCCCCATGTCTCCCTCCCAGCGTGCCCAGCCACGGTGACACCCTCTGCTCTTCACCGGGATGCAGCTAAGCACCTTACGTTCCGTATCCGTGAGCTCACACAGGACATGTTTTTGTGTGGCTGGCCTGAGCCACTTCGCATGAGCTGCAGTTCTGCCTACGTTCCTGCAGGTGGCAGGCTTTCTGTCATGTTGGGACTGAGTAGCGTTGCCTTGGGTACCTATGCCCCATTCTCTTGGTCCTACCTAGGCCACCCTCCAAGATAGAGCCTCATGATGCCCACCAGGAAGGGGTACACTCAGTGTGTTTCCTCACAGCACCCCAAGGGAGACAGACCACGACTTCCTTGATGGACCCCAAGATTACTTATGACCAATCCAGTCCCTACATCCTCTGTGGTAGTGAATTTCACGTGTGAAGTTATTGGTGCCACTCATGGCCCAGATATCTGGGCAAACATCGGTGTGGTTTTTTCTGTGAAGGTGTTAGATGAGATGATATCTGACTCACGGCCTCTGTGGACAGTGGATTCGCATCCCTGATGCAGATGGGCCGCTGCACTGGCTGACGGACAGAAGGGGACCTGGGAGTACCTTGCCTGAGTAAAAGTCTCTGCCGATGTTTGTGTGCTGGGACAGCAGCTCTGTCTGAGTCTCCAGCCTGCAGACTTTGGATGTTTAGTTCCCCACCTGCTCAGCCATTTTCTTGCACTCCCTGCCTCCCCACTAAGTGCTCTGTAGGACCCTGGCCATCTGTAGCTCCTTTCTGCAGGGACACTGGCCCACCGTGGTGCCTCATTTCCTGTACTGCGGCAGGCTGCAGCCCTGCCTTCGCAGCTTCGGGTGCTTCCAGTTGGCTTTGGATGCAGAGAGGCAACTCTGATAAATAGCCAGAGGTCTTCTTGGCCATGGCTAGGAGGACGACTCAGGAAACTAGCTCCGGCTGTAATTTAGGGCTGCTTTCCATGCAGGTGTGGGCTTTCTCTCCACCGAGTTACTGCAGCTCTGCGGTGTGGCCACAGCAAGGAGCATGGAGGATTTGTCTGGCGACATTCCGCTAAACTGAGTTCCATTTTGTCTCAGGCTCCTATCCCTGTAAGACGTGCGTCATGCTCCCCTTTCAGGAGATGGCTTTTTTATTTTTCTGGGTGCTCTATGATTATTACACATCACTGGGTTTGAAATATGCCTAGTGCGCAGGCTCAGGACAGTCACTCTGGAGAACGGTGCTGGGCGGGACACGGGTGGGTGGTGTGTTGGCCTGGGGGCTTCACACCCTTCCCTGCTGTAGCTCCCACGCATGAGGGCAGAAAGGCCTGGGGCAGCAGTGTACCTGGACAGGCGGGGATCTTGCTGGGACACACTGGGCACTGCTCTTGCCACTGCTTGGACAGCATGTCCTGGGATGAATGGCATGGCCCTGGTGAGAAAGTGGAATGCTTGCAGGGTCCCTCAGCTGGAGTGTGACGTGGGCCTGACCCTTGCCACCGCAGCAGACTGCAGGCGACTTGGGGACCTGGCTGCTCACCAGCTCAAGGCCTTGCTAGTCCCTGAGTGCCCATCAGTGAGCAAGAAGGCTGCTGCCTTGAGCATGATGTGCGAATTTCTGTCTCACTGGCCCCGTGCAAGAGGTGGGAACTGCAGGCTGGGAACCACGCACAGAGGACCCACCCCGTGCAAGAGGTGGGAACTGCAGGCTGGGAACCACGCACAGAGGACCCACCCCGTGCAAGAGGTGGGAACTGCAGGCTGGGAACCACGCACAGAGGGCCCACCCCGTGCAAGAGGTGGGAACTGCAGGCTGGGAACCGCGCACAGAGAGCCCACCCCGTGCAAGAGGTGGGAACTGCAGGCGGGGAACCGCGCACAGAGGGCCCACCTCAGCTCTAGAGCCTGATCCTGCTGGGCTGTTCTCTCCCGCATCCCTATTGTGCTGCACAGGGCAGCACATGGTTAATGACAGGGAGACACCTCAGCGAAATCTTGCGTCCCCGCGAGGGAACAGCTCCGGGGTCTCTTGGGCAGTGTGGGAGGGGAGCGTGGCCCATGTGTGCACAGTGCCTCCTTCCAGGAGGGCACCAGAGGCACCCTGCCTTTGCAGCCTCCCTGCGGTGAGCCTTGTGTCACCTGCACAAGCAGCTGAAGCTGAGACCTCGTGTAGGCCCGAGTCAACCCACGGAATTCAAGGCAGAGGTACGCATGCGGATTCCTCCTGCCCAGATGATCCTGGTCCCCCTCATCATCACACTCTGAGCCCACGCACACACAGCGCGAGCTCCTGCTGTGGAAGGCCTGTGCCTGCCCTCGCTGGGCGTCAGTCTCCTGGGGGACATGCGGGTGCCCGAGGGTGTTGAGTCTGGACCCTCAGCTTTCTGTGAGGAAAGGTTCTAGGAAGTGTCCTCAGAAACCTTCCTTGCAGGGTCCTGATTCCCGCAGGGAGATCAGTGCTGCTTTTTGTTAGACTTATCAGTGACTGTGTAAGTACTGCGCTCTGCGAAGCAAATTAAAATAAGAGAAGATAAAGTAGTCCCTGTGACCTTAGGACCCACCAGGGCTGGCAATGGTCCTCCTCATGTCTAGGACCCTACCGGTGGCTCCACACAGATCCGCTACTGAACCTGCCTAGAACCGCAGAGGGGGAGGGAGTCCTTCAAAGCTGTCCACGCCTGTTTGCCTCCATGTCTCAAGCTCAGTAGTCAAGTGTTCTTGGCTTCTGGGCTTCTCAGGCTTGACAGGGCGTGAATCCAGAGCAGTGCTTCCTTCCGTTCCTCCTCCGCTCGCTGCACTGTCCTCCACCTGCATACCCGGATGTGGAGGGCACCGTCCCGCGCTGCAGCGCTCTCGCCTCCAGCTTCTCCAATCTGCTGCGGTGTCCAGCTCCTCAGGGCCTCCCTCAGGTTTCGCTGTCCCTGTCTGTCTGCAGGTGGCCCATCCTGCTGCACACCCCAGAGCCCTGGCACGTGGGCCTCAGATGTGGTGTGCATGTCATTGGGTGAACTGCAGTTCACCTTCCCGGCCGACCTCTGCGCTCTAAGAAGGTCGCCGCTCCTGGCCTTCTCACGTCTGGCTGTGCAAGCGGCTAGTGCACTTCACACATCGATGGTCAGCCCAGGGCCGTGTCCTGGCTGTGTGACGGCAGCCTCCTTGGAGGTTGTCCCTGTTCTTCTTGACCTTAGGGCCCAGGAAATGGGGAGAGAGCTTGGGGGGCCTGAAACTCTGATGGACAACGGTTATCAAAAGGGCAAGGAGCCCAAGGGGTGATCCTGAGTGATCCCTGGAGACTATTGCTCCCAGGACACAGAGCCTGCTCAAAGGGAAGGAACATCTGGGATGAGAGGGAAGGAAGAAGGAAGGAAGGAAGGAAGGAAGG
>PVJA010050184.1:0-13397 GCA_004027025.1 Myocastor coypus | reverse complement strand
TTTTTATGGCCGGCTCAGCCTGCCCTGAGGGCAGGGCTGGCACAGCATGTGGTGCCGGGGATCGAAATGCAGTCCCTGCAGCCACCTAAGCTTTCCTAAGCAGGCACTTCAGACCACTGAGCCATCCTGCCGGGCCCCGAGGGGATGAACTTCTATCAGGCTGGAGGCCATGAGCAATGGCCAGTGGTCCTAAAATGAGAAGAGAGAGCCTCATGGTGAATTGCCTGGGCTTTATTTAACCAAAGGCTACAGGGAAGGTTTCCAACAGGAAACTAACCTGGTTAGGCCTTAGGAAGTAGGATAATGGACAGAAGGGATGGAAGAGGCTGTCGTAGCACATAGGAGTTATTGGGTGCACAGAAAAGAGGGAGGGAGTCAGACCATGGACAGATGGGATTTGGGGCTCTATACTGTGGGGAAGAGCAGGCACACTGAAAGATCACCTGTATAGTCTCTGAGAGAGAGGACCTGGCAGGGAAGTGGGAGGAAGTAGGTGTCAGAAGCTATGGCTCAGGAAAGTCAAGGAATGGCTTTTCAGCCTTCTATTACTATGTCAAAGTACTTGAGATAATTAATTTATAAGAAAATGTTGGTCTAGGGGCCCAGCAGGATGGCTCAGTGGTCTAAAGCACCTGCAGGTGGCTGCAGGGACCATGGTTCAATAAATAAACAAACAAAAGTTCTGAAATAAGAAAAATAAAATTAACATTAAAAAAAAGAAAAAATTGGTCTATTTGGCTTATAGATTTGGAGGTTCCAGTTAGTTCTAGATTATATATGGGTCTAGTTCCAAACTATAGCAGAAGCTAAAAGGTCAAATTCCGCTAGGTAAAGGGGTATCAGGGGGCCTGGTGGGATGGCTCAGTGATCTAAAGCACCTGCTTGGGAAAGCTTGGGCGGCTTCAGGGACCGCGGTTCGATCCCCGGCACCACATGCTGCGCCAGCCCTGCCCTCAGGGTGGGCTGAGCCGGCCATGAAAGTGAGTGAATAAACAAAGGTTCTGAAACAAGAAAAATAAATAAATAAATAAATAAATAAATAAATAAATAAATAAAACTTAAAAAAAAAAAAGGGGGTATCAGTCCCAAGCCTATTCCCTCTGATACTATGGTTGAAGGATATGGCAAATCAGCCACAGAATCCCTCACCTAGTGTTCAAAGGGAAGTCAGTGGAGTGAGACAAAAGCTCCTTGCAGGTAATGGTGCATTGTGAAGGGATCTGGAGTGCGCGTTGGCTCTGTAGCAGACCACCTTTGACCTTGGGCAGCTCTCCCAGGCTCTCAGCTTCCTAGCCATCGCAGAGTTTCCAGGAGAATGTTTGGAGGTGGAGTACTGAGTAAAATGCTGACTGCTAATAACAAACCATCCACAAAATGTCTGTGTATCGCCTGGGCAACCCAACTGTTTTATTTATTTTTTACTTTTAATAAGAAATAATGACAGTTTCAAAACACATTAGTAGTACATTTGCAATAATTGATACAATGCATGTTGTTGACCTCCTAGTAGTCATGCAGAGCACAGGGTGTAGATGTGATAAATTTTCTAATCATTATTGGTACAGAAAATTTCTTCTCTTTAAGAGAAAGTAGTTGTATTACATAGTCCAGTGTTCCATAATTGCAGATAGTGTGCCTAAGGAGAATCATCTAGAGAGAAAACATTCTCTCAGGCTTTCACAGAGAGCAAACTGGTCAAACAATGGCCATGACTCATCCAGATGGCTGACACTGACGACAGTTCTACAAAGCGCTGTACATGGTTTCAAGGTAAATCCTGAGAAGATCTGACTGACCTTGGAAGACACAAAAGTTACATGTTTTGTTATACAGGTCTTGCTTTAACTTGCGCTTATCTACCCAGCAGAAAAGTTTAACTACGAGGCATAAAACATAAAGCCAGATTAGTATGCTGAGCACCAAAAGGCTTCAATCAATAGCTTCCAACATTGCCAGTTTCACCAGTAACCAACTACTTCAAAAATCTTAAGTGACTCTTGTTCATGTTCAGATTCATTGCATTCTATGCATTTAACTTCTAGAACAAATTTAGCCCTCAGAAACCTTGGTACATTTTCTACCCACTCTCTAACATTTAGATCCTCCACCTTTCATACCACTTCCTCATCTCGCATCACCTGTTTTCCCAGCACAACCTGAGTCTTTTTCTCTTCAAGCAGCCACCCAGGCCTGCCCACCCTTCTTCCTCTGGAGAAGATCACAGATGCTGTCTCCCTGGGTCTGCTCCAGCCAGGGCCTGAGAGAAGAACCAGTGTGGTACAGAGGAGCCTTGGGAATGGAAGGACAGGAAGGATGGAGGACAGGGCTCAAGTCAAATGGGACCATTAGAACAGCTCCCAGCATTCACTTCATGTCTGCTGGTCACTGCCAGAGCACTGACATCATCACCATGGGGTAGGACCAGCCCAGAAGCTGCTCTTCACTGGATGCAATATTCTGTAAGAACATTTTCAAATTTTCCTTAACGACTCTCAGCTTGTTTTTCTTCCTTCCTTCCTTCCTTCCTTCCTTCCTTCCTTCCTCACTTCTTTCTTTCTTTCTTTATTTTTATTTCTTTCTTTATTTTTTTGTCTTTTTGAGGCAGGGTCTCGCTGGCCTTGAGCTCACTTTTGTAGCCCAGGCTGGTCTTGAACTCGCACCGATCCTCCTGCCTCAGCCTCCCGAGTGCTGGGATTACAGGCGTGCGCCACCACGCCCGGCTCTTACTTTCTTTCTTTCTTTCTTTCTTTCTTTCTTTCTTTCTTTCTTTCTTTCTTTCCTTCTCTTTTCTTTAAAAAGTAACAAATGTCTCCAGCAACTCCTTACGCACAGGGTTTAGGATAGGCCATGAGGGCTACTTAAGAAAGAGTTGAAGCACTTTTCCCAGTGTTTGTGATGATGAAAGAGAGCCTAAAATTGTTTATCTTCTCTAGCATCCCAAGCCAAAAGCTCCTGTATGCTCCGTGGGGCTACTATGGACAGTTGTGAGACAACAGGTACACCCACTTCAAAAGCTACAAGGAGGGACAAACAGCACTGAGTGAAACACTTCTATGCGTCCGGGTCTGGCTCAAGTATTTTCACATGAATTAACTCATTTAGTCCCCACTGAAGTGAAAAGGATTCTTTTCCTTCAGGAGGGGAAATCCAAGTATGAAGTGGTTAAGTAGCTTCTCCAAAGTCCCCAATAGAGCAGCAGCAGGACAACTGGAATTGGAGAGTAGGAGGGGACACTGGCAGGGCCACTCTGAAGGTGAAGTGCACCGAGGTCGCTTTCAAGGTCCAGCTGGCCAGATCAGTGGGGTGTTTGTCTCTGTGTCCATCTCTCCTCACCCAGGTGCTGGGCCGTACTTTTACAGTGATGGGGAGAGTAACTCTATGAGCCTTGTTCCAGCACAACAGGAGTGAAAAGTAGAATGATAGCCCAAAGATGGCTTCTGAGTGTGGGCATTTTTAAACTGGGATCAAGTTATTAATCCTTCAAATTACCTTGCAATCTTCCAGTAGCATGTGAAGCTCACCTTGCCCTGGTTCCTTCTTCCACAAGCATTTGCATCAGCGAAATGAAACTCTGAACAACTCTTTTAAAAGCCGCAATGTCGCCGGGCGTGGTGGCTCACGCCTGTAATCCCAGCACTTGGGAGGCTGAGGCAGGAGGATCGTTGTGAGTTCGAGACCAGCCTGGGCTACAAAAGTGAGCTCAAAGCCAGCCTGAGCTGCACAGTGAGACCCTGTCTCAAAAACATTAAAAAAAAAAAAAAAAAGCCACAATGTCTGCAGGGTCTTTCTTCTTTTGTGAATAACAAGAGCATTGCCCTCTCCCTCAGTCCCAAGAAGCCCTTAAATTCTCATGTGATGTGTGGCTAGGTCATCTGAAAGTGAGCTTTTTGTAGCCTGGCCTTAGAGAAGCTGCCCAAAACCCCACCACCAACAATATCTTGACTCCCTCTCTCACCAGAGTCCTATGTTGCTATCTGACATTTGCTTGTTCAGAGCAGGCCCTTGTACTACAATATATTTCAAATCCTCTCCCATGAAATAAACCTCAGGTTTGCCAGAAAGAGTTTTCCAGTAACAAAATATGTGAACTCCAAACATCTCCTTCAAGCATTCTTCTTTATAAATCTCCTAGACATCCCAATCCAATGTGCTCACTTGAGAGAACAGAGGTGTGCAATGCCTACCTAATAGAAGCTGTCAAAGCCCCAAAGATCTGGCTTCAGACCAGTGGAACAGTTCCCTTGATGAAGTTCCTCTGCTACAAAACTGCAAGTGTCCTCCCAAGCCCTCACCACACTGGCTTTGCAGCACTCTTTGCTCTCACAGTCTCACACACTACTGGTTCTCTACCCAAACCATTCACCCATGAGGCTGGGGCAGGAGAAACGTGAAGAAATCTGTAGTGGCTCAAGCTCCCTCCTATCAGCCCCATTCTCTCTAAACTTGGGTTCACATGCAAGCTCTTCCCTGTTTTATCTCACCTCAAATGACCAATCTCACCCTTCTTTCAGTATCTCTTCTGCCATCTTCTGGGCCAGGGACTATAGCTTCAGGTGGAAGAATCAACCCTGCCTTCCTAGCTATGGAGCTTCCACCAGAAGACTTGGTGCTGTAGCCCAAGACAATGCCAAGTGAGGAGGGTCCTTTCTGACTCTGGTACTGAAGGAATTAAGAGCTGGAGTTGGACCTGAATGTGGGGCAGATTTCTGATAGAAGATAAAGTAGTAGTGATGGTCTTGAAAGGAGATTGTGGGAATAAAGACAAATGTATCTGGAGGCAGTAGGTCCCTGGCTTGGCAGGGAATGGCAAAATGGGGCCTGGGGTTGGGGGTGTTTAGAGGACTGTAGCAAAAGCCAGGCAGCTCTGGGAAGTGAGACTACCTGGACTGGTTAAGGAACCTCAGGATACTGAGCTAGCAAGGTGTGTTACAGACAGTGCCTGCCCTTGTGGAAGCAGTGTCTCACCAACAAGATGGAAATAGAGCAAGTATGCAGTGGCAGGGCCTCCACCAACAGCCACTGCCAGTGACACTTCCCCAAATCTGGCTGACACTTCTCTGTCTGCCATAGCTGTGCCCTGCCCTGACCCTGCCGAAAGCACTGATGACTCCAATAGACCACATTGACTCACCGAGTTATGGGGCCAGATATAGCTCAGTGGCACAACACCTGCCTGGCATGCATTAGGTCTTGAGTTTGATTCTGGAGAGAGTTCAAGCCTGGGAACTGGAGGCTCTGACCCCAACTGTAGCACTGCCACCACTAGAGAATAAGACAAGCCACATTGCTTCATGAGCCTGTTCTTCACGCACTCAGTGACAATAAAGTGTTTGGATAAGACGTACTGAGCATTTCCTGGCTTTGAGACTGTGCCAACAGCCTCTCTGCAGTTCCACCTTTCTATTCCACCCTTTCTGTGATTTCTATGGTAGAGCTTATTTTTCTGTTCTTTTCTTTTTTATTTTATTTTATTTTATTTTATTTATTTATTTTGACACAGGGTCTCGCTATGCAGTTCAGGCTGGTCTTGAGCTCACTTTTGTAGCCCAGTCTGGTCTTGAACTCACATCAATCCTCCTTCCTCAGCCTTCTGAGTGCTGGGATTACAGGTGTGTGCCACCGTGCCTGGCCCCTTATTTTTCAACTTTAAGGGTATCATCATTTTCTTTGGCTCCTTCTGTCTGCTATTTTGTTTTCTTTTCTTTTCTTTTTAATTTAATTTTTTTTTTCTTGTTTCAGAACTTTTGTTTGTTTATTTATTTATTTTTATGGCCGGCTCAACCTGCCCTAAGGGCAGGGCTGGCGCAGCATGTGGTGCCAGGGATCGAACCCGCAGCCACTGCAGCCACCCAAGCTCTCCTAAGCAGGCGCTTTAGACCACTAAGCCATCCTGCTGGGCCCCTGTTTGCTGTTTTCTATTTGAAAAAAAATGAGCATTCCCAGAGTCTGAGGTGAACATTTTCTGTTATCACTACAGAGGAAGACAGTGTCACCTGGAATTCCCGATAATCTCTGTATCTTTTCAAACACAGTGTTTGGCATTCAATATTTGGCTTTTAAAACCACAATGGAAGGGTTGTGGCAGATTAGTGCCCCAGGGAACTCAGTGAGATGCAGATGAGACACAGACATCATAGCTGATAGTGGGGGGAGTTTGAGAACTACCAAAGAAGATGTGGGGTTAGGTTCTGGAGGAGAGCTCTGCAGAAGGAGTCATGGGAGCTGTGTGTGTGCACATGTGTGCAAACCTAGAGAGTGACTCAGGGACTTCACTAAGCTATAACTCCAGCTCAGAGGTGACAAGATGCTAATTTGCCCAGATTAGGCTAAGACTTGTGATCCTCCTGCTTCAGCCTTCTAGAATGCTGCGATGATAAGAAAATATCACTACCTCCTGCATCAGAACTCTTCTTTTAGGTCTATGACAATGCTGTTAACAGGAAAAGCCTGGGGACACTTTGCCTGAGCCATGAGGCTCTGCCAGAAGCCTGAGAAACCATCAGAACATCAAAAGTCTCATGGCGCTTAGGTGATGAACCCTAGGTATCTAAAGGGTCTCAGTAATAGGCTTGACGTCTGCCCAGTGCATCTACCAAATTCTACAACTTAATGGGCAGGGATATAAAAATAAAAAATAAGGTAGTTTTACGTTGCCGAGGAGATAAGATTAGAGTTTAGGAACTCCTGGGGCAAGGCCCCTGGAGAACTTTTGGGTGAGTCAATCATAAATCTTGGAGTCAGCATCCCATCAAGGAGGGCTTTGCCAAATGAGCTGCAGAACCCCAACTCTGCTCAGCCCTGCCCTGGGGATCCAGGACCTCAGCTTCTATGCCACAGCCTGACAACAGGAAGGGCAAACCTGTTCCACACAGTGACCACAGCTCCTGAAGTCTATGAAAGCTTATTCCTCATTTCCTGAATTCAATTCAAAGTTACAAAGCTTGCCAGAATCATAGACATCATATGACTAAGAACTATGGTTAAAATCAAACATGAAGTGCAGTGTTTTTGTCCTTGATGGAAGAGGAGGGAAATGGTGAAAACTTCAGTCTACTTTTATAAAAGAGTCAAGTAGAATTCCTAGATGTGGAAAATATAATATATGATTTTGAGAACTCAACTAAAGCAAATGCCAAAAATAAGCAAAGGGATTCAAAATAAGGGCACTACGCCTGCGTCTGGCTTTGCACAGGGATGACAGAAGCCATGGACAGTATTAAAAGAAAGTCATCTCTAGTCTAGAAATACACACACACCAGAATCAGGCCTCAAAATTCAAGGTGATATAAAGATATTTTCCAACAAATAAAATCAGAGCATTTGTTTCCACCAGGCCTGCCTTAATGGCAAAAGAAAAATTGATCCCATTGGAAATATAGAAATATAAGAAGAAAGAAAATTAACCAAAGAGGGGCCTGGCAGGATGGGGATGATAGGGAATCATAAGAGAAAATTAAGGAGTAGTTCGTGCTAGAGATGTCAAGTTTATTTAAGTAAAACAGGCTGATCAATGCGATTAGTAAGCTGTAAGATGTAGAGTTAATTCAAAACATAGAATTCTTAGATAGTCAGGTGGTGGGAATAAGTACAATTGTTGGGATAATGATTTTTAGCATTGTGGTAAGTTTAGGTTTTGTACATAGTCAATGCCGTAGGTGTTTGAAATTATAACTAGCAGGGCCAAGCCTACGGCAGCCTCGCAAGCAGCAAATACTAATAGAATGATAGGCGAAGAAAAGGAGGATGTGTAGTGGAGGTTAAGAATAGTGATTGAACCTAAGATAAATATAGACAATATTACTCCCTCTAGACATAAGTGTAAGGATATCATGTGAGATCGATAAATTATCACTCCTGTGAAGGACACAGCAAAGGACATAGCTATGTTGAGTAGGATTGAAGTCATTTTAGCAGTTATGTAATTAGCATAATCTAATGAGTCGAAATCATTTGTTTTTATTAAACTAACTGCTATATTTGGTTCACTCTAATCCTTTTTGCAATCATTCATAAGTCAAGCCTAGTGATAAAATTAGAATCAGTACGATGGCAATTCCTGTTGTTATGTTAAGGCTTATAGTCTGGAAGGCTCATGAGAGAGGGAGAAGTAGAGCAATTTCTAGGTCAAACAGAAGAAATGTAATGGCAATGAGGAAAAATTTTATGGTAAAAGGGAGACATGTAATTTCTGTAGGGTCAAATCCACATTCATAAGGGCTGGCTTTTTCTGTATAGATGTTGAGTTGGGGTAGTCAGAATGCAATTATAATGAGGGCTATTGCTAGTAGGTAGTTAGTTGAGATTGATATAATAATGTTTATTACTTTCTTCCGATATGATACGGATCTTACTGATTGGAAGTCAGTAGTACTAGATATACTAAGAAAGTGTGAGCCTCATCAGGAGATTGAGACGTACAGGAAAAGTCTACGAAATGTTATTATCAGGCTGCAGCTTCAAAGCCGAAGTGGTGTTTTGAGGTGAAATGATAGAAGAGTTGGTGTAGTAAACAGGTTAATAAGAATGTTGATCCAATAATTACATGAAGACCGTGAAATCCTGTGGCGACGAAGAATGTTGAGCCATAAATTCCATCTGAGATGGTGAAAGGGGCTTCAAAGTATTCTGATACTCGTAGCAGTGTAAAGTAAGCTCCTAGGGCAATAGTGATTGTGAGGGCCTGAGTTATTTGTTTTTGATTTCCTTCTATTAGGCTGTGATGGGCTCAGGTGATTGAGACTCCTGAGGCTAGGAGGACTGATGTGTTTAAAAGGGGATGCCAATAGCCTCCTAGTTCTGGAGTTGGGGCTAAGCTGGAATGGTAAAAAGCTCAGAAGAAACCTGAAAAGAAAAATACTTCTGAGATGATAAATAGAATTATTCCATATCGAAGACCTTTTTGAACTGTTGATGTGTGATGACCTTGGTACGTGCCTTCTCGTACTACATCACGTCATCACTGATACATGGTCGTTATATTAGTTAACATGCTTAGAGTTAGAAGGGCTGTAGAGGCAAAGTGAAATCATATGACTAAGTAGAAGAGCTAAGAGAGCTCCTATAAGGGGTCAAGGGCTGGAGTTAACTATATGGTAGGCGTGTGTTTGGTGGGCCATTAGGTATTGTCGTGTAGGTAAAGGCTGACTAATAAAGTAAAAACGTATGCTTGGATCAATGCTACTGCGAATTCGAGTAAAGTCAGGAATAGAAGGATAATGAATGTGGTTATTGCAACTGGTGTGCTAATAGAAATTAAGACTGAAGTTGCACCTCCAATTAAGTGTATTAAGAAGTGTCCAGCAGTAATGTGAGCGGTAAGTCGAACTGCTAAGGCTATGGGTTGAATAAATAAACTAATAGTTTCAATTACTACTAGTATAAGGATAAGTAAGAATGATTGGTGTGCCCTGAGGGAGAAAATGAGCTAAAGATATTTTTGTTTTGTGGCGGAACCCTAATAGTACGGCTCCTGCTCAAAGAGGAATAGCTATACCTAGGTTCATGGATAATTGAGTTGCAGGAGTAAAAGAGTGAGGAAGAAGCCCTAATAAGTTAGTTGTTCCAATAAACAAGATAAGTGTAATTAATATAAGTGATCAGGAGTGTCCTTTAGGGCTATGATTTAGTATCATCTGTTTTTAGAATCAGTTTGATTAGTCATTGTTGGATTGTAATAACCCGATTATTAATCAGTCAAGTTGGGCTAGGGAATAAGATAGTTGGAAATAAAATGATTAGGGTAACAATAGGAATACCTATTAGTGTTGATGTTATGAAAGAGGCGAATAAATTTTCGTTCATTTTTTTTCTCAAGGGGTATTGTGTTTTGTCTGTTTCAAATAGATTGTTTGGGTTTTAATGGGGAATTGGTGGGTTAAGGTTTTCAGTTGAAAGATAATAGCGTAAGTATCATAGAGGAGATTACAGTAAGTCATGTGGATGTGTTTAGTTGTGGCATTTCGTTATGGAGAATTAAGATCTCAATCTTTAACTTAAAAGGTTAATGCTGGTTTAGCTTCATAACGGCTTATAATATTGATGAACATCAGTTTTCAAATGCCTTTAAGGTGACTATTTCGGTGACAATAGGTGTGAAGCTGTGGTTGGAGCCGCAGATCTCTGAGCATTGTCCGTGAAACAGGCCAGGGTGAGATGATGTTAGAATTGTTTGGTTTAGTCGTCCTGGGATTGCGTCTGTTTTTACTCCTAGTGATGGAACAGCTCATGAGTGTAGTATGTCTTCTGATGAGATTAGCATGGATACTGGCATTTCTATTGGAAGGACGACTCGATTATCAGCTTCGAGGAAGCGAAATTCTCCTGGTTTTAAGTCTGTTGTAGGGACTATGTATGAGTCGAAATTTAGTTCTTCATAGTCTGTATATTCATAGGTTCAATACCACTGGTGGCCTATTGTTTTAACTGTTAATAAAGGGTTGTTAACTTCATCTATTATATATAAAATTTGTAATGATGGTAGGGCAATTATGATTAGAATAATAGCAGGGAGGATTGTTCAAATAGTTTCAACTTCTTGAGACTCTATTGTGCTAGTGTGTGTTAGTTTTGTCGTTAGTATAAGGGAGATAAGGTATAGTACTAGTGTACTGATTAAAAAAAAACGATTATGAGAGTGTGGTCATGGAAATGGAGTAATTCTTCTATAATAGGAGAGGTAGTGTCTTGGAAGCCTAGTTCATAAGGATATGCCATTAAAGAAATACAGGGTTTGAACCAGTAATTTAACTTTGACAAAGTTATGTAATAGTTTTACTAATATCTAGGCTCAGTGAAGAAAGACATAAAGGTTATGGGGCTGGCTTGAAACTAGTCTTTGGGGGTTCAATTCCTACCTTTCTTGTTATTAAATTTTGATATAGGGGCTTGGGAGATAGCTCCGAGGCACAAGTGCCTGCTGGGCAAGTGCAAGGTCGTGAGTTCGAACCCTGGTCTCACAAAAAAAAAAAAAAAAAAAAAAAGTAAATTTTGATATATGTTGGTTCTTCGAATGTATGATATAGTGGAGGACATCCGTGAAGTCATTCTAGGTTAATTGAGGTTAATTCTGTTACTGTTACTTCTCGCTTAGAGGCGAAGGCCTCTCAGATTATAAAAATTATAACTATTACTGCAGTTAGAGAGATGAATGAGTCTACAGAGGAGACTGTGTTTCAGAATGTGTAAGCATCAGGGTAATCTGAGTATCGTCGAGGCATTCCTGATAATCCTAAGAAATGTTGAGGGAAGAAAGTAATATTAACTCCTATAAATATAATGAAGAAGTGGACTTTAGCTCATGGTGTATTTAGAGTATAGCCTGAAAATAAAGGGAATCAGTGAACAAACCCGCCTATGATGGCAAAGACTGCTCCTGTTGATAAAACATAGTGGAAGTGTGCAACAACATAATATGTATCATGTAAAACAATATCTAGAGAAGAGTTAGCTAGTACAATGCCTGTTAGGCCATCTACAGTAAATAAAAAGATGAAGCCTAGTGCTCATAATATAGCAGGGGATCATTTAATATTACCTCCATGTAATGTTGCTAGTCAGCTAAACACTTTCACACCCGTGGGGATCGCAATAATTACTGTGGCCGATGTAAAATATACTCGAGTGTCAACGTCTATTCCAACTGTAAATATATGGCGTGCTCATACAATAAACCCTAGGAAGCCAATTGATATTATAGCTCAAACCATACCCATATAGCCAAAAGGTTCTTTTTTTCCTGAATAGTATGTTATGACATGAGAAATTATTCCGAAGCCAGGAAGAATTAGAATATATACTTCAGGGTGTCCAAAGAATCAGAACAGGTGTTGGTAGAGAACAAGGTCTCCTCCACTGGCAGGGTCAAAAAAGGTTGTATTTAAGTTATGGTCTGTTAATAATATAGTAATTCCGGCTGCTAGAACAGGGAGTGAGAGGAGACGAACGGCAGTAATCAGTACCGATCATACGAATAAAGGGGTTTGATATTGCGTTAGGACAGGTGGTTTTATATTGACAATTGTTGTAATAAAGTTAATGACACCAAGAATTGAGGAAACCCCTACTAAATGTAAAGAAAAAATGGTTAAGTCAACAGAGGCTCCTGCGTGGGCTATATTCCCTGCTAATGGAGGGTACACTGTTTATCCTGTTCCGGCGCAGACTTCTACTATTGATGAGGCTAGAAGTAATAAAAATGATGGCGGTAGCAATCAGAAGCTTATATTGAGCCGGGCGTGGTGGCTCACGCCTGTAATCCCAGCACTCGGGAGGCTGAGGCAGGATGATTGGTGCGAGTTCGAGACCAGCCTGGGCTACAAAAGTGACCTTAGGACCAGCCTCAACTGCATAGCGAAACCCTGTCTCAAAAAGACAAAAATAAATAAATATAAAAAATAAAAAAAAGAAGCTTATATTATTTATTCGTGGAGATGCTATATTAGGGGCTCCAATTATTAATGGAACGAGTCAGTTTCCAAAGCCTCCGATTATGATTGGCATAACTATGAAGAAAATTATGACGAATGTGTGGGCAGTTACAATTACATTGTAAATTTGGTCATCTCCCAGTAATGCTCCTGGTTGGCCTAGTTCCGCTCGAATTAATAAACTTAAGGCAAGCCGGGTGTGGTGGCTCACGCCTGTAATCCCAGCACTTGGGAGGCTGAGGCAGGAGGACTGGTGCGAGTTCGAGACCAGCCTGGGCTACAAAAGTGAGCGCAGGACCAGCCTCAACTGCATAGCGAGACCCTGTCTCAAAAAGACAAAAAATAAAAAATAAAAAAATAAACTTAAGGCAGTCCCTACCATGCCAGCTCAGGCCCCAAATAGAAGATATAAGGTGCCAATGTCTTTATGGTTTGTGGAGAATAATCACTGATTAATTAACATAAGTAGCGGTAGTGTGGCTGAAGATAGGCGTTAGACTGTAAATCTAAGGATAAAGGTTAGATTCCGTTTTCCACCAAGGGCCCTGAGGTGATTTTTCATATTGAATTGCAAATTCAAAGAGCAGCTTCAAACCTGCCAGGGCTTCTCCCGCCCTCCTTTTTCTTTTTAGGGCGGGAGAAGTAGGTTGAAGCCAGTTGTTTAGGGTGATTAGCTGTTAACTAATTTTTCGTGGGTTAATGTCCCACCAGCCTAGCAAGGGTTTAGCTTAATTAAAGTGTCTGTTTTGCATTCAGGCGATGTAAGTTTATAAACTTGCAATCCTTAATCAGGAAATAAATAGTGAATTATTTACTTAGGGCTTTGAAGGCTCTTGGTCTAGTTAACCTAATTTCCTTAATTTAAGATCAGTAGAAGGGCCCGGCGGGATGGCTCAGTGGTCTAAAGCGCCTGCTTGGGAAAGCTTGGGCAGCTTCAGGGACCGCAGTTCGATCCCCGGCACCACATGCTGC
>PVJA010050183.1:0-13396 GCA_004027025.1 Myocastor coypus | reverse complement strand
AAGAGTTATGGCAGAGTGACCTGGGGAGATAGCTCAGTAGAATAAGCAGTTCCCTAGCAAGTGTAAGGGCGTGAGTTCAATCCCAAGTTCTACACACACACACACACACACACACACACACACAAAGAATACTCCCAGAAGAGTACAATGAAATTAATGTTGTTTTCATAATTATTATAGTATCTATTCTTTTTTAAAACTTTTTTCAAGCCGGGCGTGGTGGCGCACGCCTGTAATCCCAGCACTCGGGAGGCTGAGGCAGGAGGATCGCTGTGAGTTCGAGACCAGCCTGGGCTACAAAAGTGAGCTCAAGGCCAGCCTCAACTGCATAGTGAGACCCTGTCTCAAAAAGACAAAAAAAAAAAAAAAAACTTTTTTCATTTTTAATTTTATTTATGTATTTTTTCTTGTTTCAGAACTTTTGTTTGTTTGTTTTTATGGCTCGCTCAGCCTGCCCTGAGGGCAGGGCTGATGCAGCATGTGGTGCCGGGGATCGAACCACGGTCTCTGCAGCCGCCCAAGCTTTCCTAAGTAGGCGCTTTAGACCACTGAACCCTCCTGCCGGACCTATAATATCTATTCTGAAGTCCATAGATCAGGAGTAATTTTTATTTTTGAGCCTGTTTAAGAAATGCATTTTGCATTACTTCTTGGACTTTTGGATAAGATCAAGTGAAGAAATATGTTCCATAAACAAATAACCTCAGTAGAGAGTAATCTGTCTCCTAGATCTAGACAAAATGAATCTTAAAATTGTTTGCTAGTATAGATGTCATTAAGAACATTGTGTGTGTGTCTTCTTTCTTATTTAAAAGAAAAATACAAGAAAAAACTTAAAAAATTATACAGAATTTCAAAGCAAAATAATGGGAAGGCAACAACAATTGTTATATTGTATATTGTTATCTTCAAAGTAGTTGTTCAGTTTGCCAGACATAAGCTTGTAAAATTGGTCACAAAATTTAACATTAACTGTTCCTTTCTTTTTCTCCTTTCCCTAGTAGTTTTATTCTCTTTCACAGTGTCTATTGTTCTTCTCAGGTTTTACTTACTGTTTCAGTTTCTTATACTAGGGAGACAATATAATGTTTAGACATATGAGTCTGATCTATTTACTTATGAATATGGTCTCAAATTGCACCCATTTACCTATTTAGTGTAGCTAGAGCTGCCAGAGCCTTCAAATTTCAGTTTTTGCCTGTTGTGGCTGTCTTTGGATTTCCTTAGACACTTTTTGTCTGAGAGAACACTGGAATCTAGTTACACTGGAACTTTTTCAGTGTGGAATGTGAGGAAGTATTCTATAATTTTAAGATTGTTCATCAATCTTTTGGCAGGGCTTTAACTTTCCCAAGTGTTTCTTAGCTGCTCTATACCTTACTCTCCTTAAATGAGAAAGAAAGTTTAGAGAACTGTAATCTGAAAAATGTCCTGCTCAGGTAAACTAAGGTTAGCTCTGATTAAAATTTCTTTCTACTGAAATTAGACCTTTATTATGCAAAAACTCAAGGTCCTGTTTCTTTTAGTTTAGTTTGGTTTGGAGTTTAAAATTGGGAGTACTAACTTCTAAGGTTCTGATACATGGAAAAACTTAAAATTCAAAATTGTTAATGTCTACACAGACTCGACTTCCAATTGGGATGGCAAGTTAAATCAAGTTATACTACTATGTTTTAAAACCAGCTTGTGAGGGGACCAGATTTCTCCAACTTATATCTGAAGAACTTTTTGGTGTATTCTTGTTCTTAAATTCCATTTTAAATGGACCTCAGCGTTAGCCAGTGAAATAAAGCAGAACAAAATCTTTCCACCATATATGTATTTTGGCTCTTTTTGGCATCTATTCTATAGTGCTGAGTAAACCGCATTTTTTTTCTTTTTAATGGTCAGCTCAGCCTGTCCTGGGTGGAACTAGGGCAGCATGTGGTGTTGGGGATCGAATCGAGGCCCCTGCAGTTGCCTAACCTTTCCTAAGCAGGAGCTTTAGACCATTGAACCATCTCGATGGCCCCAGCCGCCTTGATCTTTTTTTTTTTTTTTTTTTTTTGTCTTTTTGAGACACGGTCTCGCTGCACAGTTCAGGCTGGCCTTGAGCTCACTTTGGTAGCCCAGGCTGGTCTTGAACTCTCACCGATCCTCCTGCCTCAGCCTCCCGAGTGCTGGGATTACAGGCGTGCACTACCACACCTGGCAAAATTTCTTTTTTAATTTTTTTTCTTGTTTCAGAACTTTTATTTATTTATTTTTTATGGCTGGCTCAGCCTGCCCTGAGGGAAGGGCTGGCGCAGCATGTGGTGGCAGGGATTGAACCACTGTCCCTGCAGTCGCCAAAGCTTTCCTAAGCAGGCGCCTTAGACCACTGGGCCATTCTGCCGGGACCCGAAATTTTATTTTTATTTTCTTTTCACTTTTCTTACACTGCTAGGGATCGAACCAGGGCCTCCGACATACCAAGCCCAACCTATCCTCGCTACGCCACACTCTGGCGGTCACCTGGCTCTTAAGACAATTGTATCCCAGGTTTACTGACAGCATCTGTGAAGGGTGAGGCAGCGAAAGATGGCCCAGCCTCAGGGTGGGAAGCCAGCGCCGAGCCGGGAGGTTGGACCGCACAGATTCTGCGCGCGGGCAACGGTTTCGCTTCAGGACTCAGTCGTCCTGAGAAATCTGAAAACAGTTTCTCCAGGCCTCGACACGGGTCACAAGGCCCAAAGCTAGGCAGTCTCCGGGAAATCTTTGGGCCCCCAGCGGCCCGCGGCGACCAGCGCTGTCAGGATCTAATTGGGCGTCACCAGGCCCATGGGGCCATTGGAAGCGGCCCTTCCGGCTTGGAAGATGCTCAATGGCGATTGGGCCTCGCCTCGTCCAATGGGAGCAGCAGCCTGCCAGCGTCAGGCCCGCTGTTACCAGGACACCGTGTAAACAATGAGTGCGCGGGCGAGGCTACCGCTGTGGCTGGGGAAGTTGCTTGCTTCGGGACCTGGTGTTTGGCTTTGTTGGCGAGGATGGTGAGCTGATTGGGAGACTTTAGTCCATGCGTGCTTGTTGTTTACAGCTCGCTGGCTTAAAAAAAAAAAAAGGGGCCAGGCGGGATGGCTCAATGGTCTAAAGCGCCTGCTTGGGAAGCTTGAGCGGCTTCAGGGACCGCGGTTCGATCCCCCGGCACCACATGCTGCGCCAGCCATACCCTCGGGGCGGGCTGAGCCGGCCATAAAACTGAGTGAATAAACAAACAAGGGTTCTGAAATAAGAAAAAAAAAAAATAAAAATTTAAAAAATACTTTATAAAACAAACAAACCAAAAAAAGAATTGGAACTTCCTGATGTGAAAATGAACCCTATAATTTGTATCTGCTCACCTCTAGGAATGCTGGCCGTGGTTTCCTTTCTTCTTTGCACCCGTCTCCCATTAGATACTTGTTTAAATCTGCCTACGGATTCTCGGCATAAATAGAGCAGAGGTAGAGTTATGTGAGGACGACATGAGCAGCTGTAAACAGGACTTTGTGGCTACGGAGTGCTGTGAGGAGGGACAGGAGTAAATACCTCCGTGGTCAGTGGAGCTCGGTTGCCCATACTTGAATCCTAGAAGTACTTTTCTTTCAGCACTTTTACTTTTCATGGCTCATCTCTAAAACAGAGTATTTGTACCTATTTGATACATCACTGTATTGCACATCCTCATTTAATATTTTGAAGGAAGCTAAAACTGTTGACCTGTTTTTATATCATTTGGTGTAGGCAGACAACACTTTGGAATGTTAAAGTATGTGTACTTTTGTTTTTTCCATTATAGGCTTCCAGCAGGAGAATTTTGAGCTTTACTGAAAGGCATCAAAAAATAGCAGATAAAAACTACAGCAAGAAATTGCATGTCGAAGCACTAAAAAAAAATGGAGAGTCAAGTCAGGAATCAAATTGTGCAAAATGAAAACGACAACCATGTTGAGCACAAGAGATTTCTCAGGTTATTACAGGATGAGCAGTTGGAGTTGGATATGTAAGAAGCCACCCAAAAAGTAAGTTTTAATATTCCTTATTAGTTTTCATCGTTTGCATATTGGTGGTGATGAGACCAGAGTGGGTAAGGATGCCTCATTTTGAGTCGTTCTAGTTTAGTGGAAAATAAAGCTGGCTTTTTGCAGCCAAACTATGTTTGACTGGTAGGATTGCGCTACCTTAGATGTAGAACTGTGAGTGATTTGTTTTTACATCTTATGCTTCAGACGTAACATGAAAGATAACAATGGCACCTCCTATTTAGGACTGTTTTAATGAATAATATATATAAAGCCCTTTGAAAAGTGCCTGAAAACATAAGCAGTTTCTTTCAGCTGTAACTACTATCTTCCAGTAACTTGCCAAAATGACTAACACAAAGGGCAAGGGAGGGGGAACTCAGTATATGTTCTCTAGACATTTTGGAAAACATGGGTGGTTCCTTTGCCCACATAAATGTGAATCTACAAAAAGGATGATATTGTACACATCAGGGGAATAGGTACTGTGCAAAAAAATGCCTCACAAATGTTACCATGGCAAAACAGGAAAAGTCTACAATGTTACCAAGCACGCTGTTGGCTTTGTTGTAAACAAGCAAGTTAAGGGCAAGATACTTGTCAAGAGGATTAATGTATGTTTTTAGCATATTAAACACTCAAAACATCATGATAGTATCCTGAAACGTGTCAAGGAAAATGATCAGAAAAAGAAAGAAGCTGAAGAGATTGGTACCTGGGTTCACCTGAAGCATCAGCCTGCCCCTCCCAGAGAAGCACATTTTGTGAGGAAGGAGCCTGAGCTGTTGGAACCTATTCCCTATGAACTCGTGGCATAAACTGGGATGTTGTTCTGCCATTCACCACCTAATTGGCAGCTTAATCGTTCCAGGTCCTATGTAAAATTAAAATTGTCCCATGTTGTAAGGGTGATTTTCTTAGTTGAAGAGGTATATAGTACCTCCTTACCTCAGAAATATTTTAGCAGATTTTCACTGTAGCTAGTAATTGTGTCTGATCTTTATTCTTCAGTATTTTTCTTGCTGAGAGGTATTGCTGAGGTATTATGCAGGTGTATAGCCAAATATTCAAATATTTGTACAATATTTATATTGTCTTGAATATCTTGTAAATTGCCATGGGCAAAAGATATATTCAATAAATGGAAGTCACTTCGTAAACAGATGTTAAGTTCATTTTAGTTAAATAAATAAAAAGCATTTTAAAAACAAATGAAATTTTAATAAAAAATTCTAGTTTTATTCATATAAGCACAATTATCTTGATTTATAAATTTCTGAGGACAAAAATTGAAGGATGAGCCGGGTGTGGTGGCTCACGCCTGTAATCCCAGCACTTGGGAGGCTGAGGCAGGAGGACTGGTGTGAGTTCGAGACCAGCCTGGGCTACAAAAGTGAGCTCAAGGCCAGCCTCAACTGCATAGCGAGACCCTGTCTCAAAAAGACAAAAAAAAAAAAAAAAAAAATTGAAGGATGCATTTTAAAAAATTACTTTATTTTATTTTTTTTCTTGTTTCAGAACCTTTGCTTGTTTATTCACTCATTTTTATGGCCGGTTCAGCCCACCCCAATGGCAGGGCTGGTGCAGCATGTGGTGCCAGGGATCGAAGCACTGAACCATCCCACGGGGCCCCAAGGATGCCTTTTTGAACTTACCAAAAGTAAACATTGTTAGGTGATAAAAATGAATGTTTTTGTATTTAACATAAATTTACTCCTATTTTTTTATTTTTGAAACACTCCTTGAATTAAAGTACCATATAATATCCAACTAAGTTATCAGTGTTATTTCTGAAAATTTTAAGGGATCAGAGTAGTAGATGAAACAAAAAGTGAGGTGTATGAAAAGTGAGTTCTCTTGAATGGGAAAAAGGTGTTTTCCTATTTCATTGTTTTAACACACACTATTTATCAGCATTTTATAGGATGGTGTGGAAAATAGCAAAGGTGGTCTTTTATGAGTGAAATCTATCCCTCTTTTCCAAGTTCAGGAGTTTAGGCATAATTTTTTTCACTCTGAGTTAGCACATCCTAGAGATTTAATTTTTCTATTCCTTTTGTTCTTACTTTGCTCTAATTTTAAAGAAAATTCTAGAAAGTGCTCTGTCCTACATGCTGCAATATGCATTTGGCAAAATGTGGATGTTTCCTTACAGTTAGAGAGTACCATAATATCATTAGTTCACCCATTCCTTAGATATCTGAGATTATGTCAGAAATCCTTGACAGTTGGTTTGTTTTAGTCAGGGCCCAACAAGATTCATATGTTGTATTTGGTTGTTATTTATGAATCCCTCTTAATCTAAAGTTATCCCTTCTTCATTGATTATTGTAACAAGTTCTTGCTTTTAACATATTAAAGGAAAGTAGGTTAGTTATTTTTTAGAATATCCTACTTTCTTATTTATCTGCTTGCAACCTTGTGGTCCGTTTCACTTATGGCTCTCTTTTGCTTCCTTTAAGTGAACGTCAGTCCTAAAGACATGATCAGATCGCAAACCACTTCTTTTTGGCAAGAACACTCCATGGGTGATTCCGTTCTCCTTGGAATTGTCTCATCTGTAAGCATGTGAGGTCTGGTGGTTTGACTTCAGAGGTTCCAGTATTGATTAGTAGATTCCATGAGGCAGCCTGACTTTCATCATTATGAAGATTCCCAACACATTTTCACAAAATACCCTTTTTCTTTCATCGGAGGTTGCAAAATGCTGATTTTACAATTCTGTCATTCCTTCACATTTAGTTAACTGAAATTTCCTGTAGTGAGCTTTCTTTTAACTAAGCTTATTTTCTTGCTTGCCTCTTCATTTATTGATGGATTGTTCATACTGGGAATCAGACTCTGGGAATTAGGCAGGCACTATGCCACTCAGCCATATCACCAGCCCTAAGTAGGCTTATTTTCACTGGAAAATGAGATAACTAATTGTAGAGTGAAAAACTGGTGCTATGGTTACTTTAGTTGGTGTCTGTAGTTGCTTTTAAGTTGTTGCATTTAGTTTTTAACTTTTAGTCTTTTAAAATATATCTTTATGAGCTAATACACTTTTACATACTTATAATTATATTTATTGCTCAGATTACCCTCTAGCTTCTGTGGGTTTTTTTTGATAAGACACCTTTAATTTTTGATATCTTTCTTGATTTCAAATACAGAAAAATGTTCCAGGCTTGTGATAGCTAATTGTATGTGTCAACCTGATTAGGCCATGGAGTGCATAATGTATATTTGATCACACATTCTTCTGTGTGTTTCTGTCATATTGTTTATGGGTGGCATTAACATTTAAGTTAATAGATTGATTAAAATAGATTGCCCTCAGTAGTGAGGATGGACCTCATCCAATTAGTTGAAGGCCTGACTAAAATAAAAATGATGAATTTTGACGAATGGGATAGACTTTTTCTTGTCTAAGTACTTGTGGACTGTAACATCTGTTTTTTTCGTGCTATTATCATTGGCTCTTGCCAGGTCTACAGTCTGCTGGTCTTTGGATAGGAGCTACCTTATTGGCCTCAGACTCAGTACAGTGAAATCATTGGCTCTTCAGTTTTCTAGGCAATATTGAAGATCTTGGGACTTGACCGTCTGCATAATCACTTTCTTGGCAGAACCCCAAATAATGTATATTTCTAGCCCTACACCTGGAATTATCCACTGTGCCAAGGAGTTGTATTATAATTTGGTACAAGTAATATTTAGAGACAGTTTGGCTGCTAGGCATGCTTATTATTCAGGGTTATTATTGTTGCTGTATCTTTTCAGGGGAAAATTTGGAAATAAACATTTAACTTTTTTTGAGATGAGGTTAAATTTGTTGACAAGTTCCAAGATCATAGAGAGAATTCCTTTGCCTTTCCCAGACAACTTCTAATGTTAACATCTTAAACAAAAAGATAAAAATCATGTCATCAGAACAGAAGTTATTTTTGATACTGCTAACTAAACGATGGGATTGTGGTAGTCATTTCCTCAGTGCAGTGACACACAGTACCCAAAACCCACACGTTGAAGAAGGAAAAGTTTATTTTGCTCACAGTTTGTAGAGCTTTTAGTCCATGGTCACCTGGCTCCAAAGCAGGGCAGCACGGCAGAGGAGAAACATCTCATGGAACAGCAGACAGGAAGCATAGTTGGTCTAAGGGAAGAGGAGTAGTAGGATTGTGTTCAAATGTCCCCCTAAAGCCTCATGCACTCATGAGCTTTTTGGAGCTGACTAGATTTACGAGATGATGCTGGGTTTAAGGGTATGTGTTACTAAGTTAGTTTACTGATTGGAATTAACATAGTTCTGGTGGAGCTAAATGGATTTACTGAACATCCACCCTGGGTGCGGTAATGCCACTGAAAAGGGTCATATCCTGGGTGGGATCAAATGGAAAGACAGGTTTGCTGATACTGCTGCTGGCTGTCTTCTACCTGCTGTGCCATTCCATGGACTGTTTCTCTTCTACAATGCCTCTCTGTCATGCCACCATAGCTTAGAGCCAGCTGAATATGGAGTAAAAGTTTTATAAAATGTGAACTAAATGAACTTTTTCTCTTTTAGTTTGTGGACATCAGTTATTTTGTCTTAGCAGTAAGAAAAGTAACCACAGATTTTGGTAGTAGGAAAATGGGGTTGTTAGTGTGACACCACCTGACAATGTGGTCCAGGAATCTTTGGAACTGAGTGGTGGAAGGAGTTTGGAATAGTTTGGAGATATGGGTGAAAATGCATCTCTGGAATACTTTAAGCTGTGCTTGATGCCATCTTCTGGTCAGAGTTACGAAGGGTAGAGTCATGGCAGAAATGCAACCTATAAAAACCAAGCAGAAGAGGCTTCACTTTGAAACAAAGACGGTATTTGTTGTTGGACTTCACACTATGTGTGTTATCCTTTGGCAATTCTGTTTTCTGTATACAAAAGTGACAAGAAAATCCATATAGTTTCTATGACCATTTCTACAAAGCAGATATACAAATTAGCAATAAGCACAAAAAAGGTACTTGGTATCATTAGTTATTAGGAAAATGCAAAACAAAAACACAAAAATCACTTGAGATTTATGAAGATTGTTATAATAATAAAATAATGGAGGGCTGGGGAAATAGCTCAGGTGTCTAACTACCTGCCTGGCAAATGCAAAGACCTGGGTTTGATCCCCAGTAGTACATGCCATGCTGGCCCCAGAAGCCAGGGCACACCATGCCCACCACCGAAACCAGGCCTGGTGGCACAGGCTATAATCCCAGTGCTGGGAAGCCTGAGATAGGAAGATCACTATGAGTCCAAGCTGTGCAGTGAGACCCTGTACCAAATGCATAAATAGATTTTTTAAAAATTATTTGTTTTTAGATTTTAAAATAAGATATAGAGAATATGAACCCTTTTACATTGCTAGTAGAAATGTAACATGATGTAATGGCTATAGAAAATAGATGAAAAGTCCCTCAAAAAGTGAAACACAGATTTTGACCCAGCAACCAAGCCTACCATGTGAATGAGACCGCCTGGGAACACCAGAAATTCATTCGACCCAGAAGCCAGGCCAGCCATGTGAGTGAGACTGCCTGGGACCTGCCTGAAATTCATTCAACCCAGCAACAGGGCCTGGCATGTGAGTGCAACTTCATCCATCAGACAGGCCCCATGTGGAAAACTGCAGCAGAACTTCCTGCAGAAAGGCTAGAGACAAGACCCACCCAGCTGATTAGGAGCAGAACATCTTTCCAGAGTGGCATAGCAGGTTCACCTCCAAGGGCTGCACCAGGAAGAAGTAGAGTACAGCAGCCAAACCCAAGCGGCACCCTCCTGGACGAGTTTGAACTTGGTAGATCTAGATCTGGTGCTAAGGTAAGAACTCTAACAAAGCTCTACACCAAAGGTCAGAAGGCAGGGCTACACAAAATGCTATAGAGAAGGACCAAAATGTGCTCTCAGGCCCCGAGCCTACACAGAATAAATGCAGGAGTCAATACCGTGGAAGAAATTGGAAATCACATATCTGAAATCTCTGAAATAATAGCACCCAAAGTAAAGAAACAACTGCAGAAAGATACAGAGGAAATCAGATCAGAAATAATTTCTGAAGTAAAAAAATGAAATAACTATAATGAAAGAAGTACTGTATGCTTCGAAAGAAGACACTGTAGCTCTGTGGCACAAGTGCCTGCCTGCCAAGTGCAAGGTTATGAGTTTGAAACCCAGTACTACAATAAAAAGAAAGACACTGATAAAAATTATAGGAGAATAGAAAAAAAATGATAGAGTGAACAATATAGGAAAGTAATAGAATATATGAAGCAAATTCAAAGTGCTATACAGGAATTTAAAATCTCAATCACAAGCTGACAAACTCATTTCAGTGAAAGTGAAAATAGATTTTCAGACCTTGAAGACACAGCTGCAGCTAGTGAAAAGGTAAGAAAAGATGTCTTAATAACAACTAGGATGCAAGAAAAAAATGATTCAACATCTGCAAGATAGCGCAAAGGTGAATAACATTAGACTAACAGACATCAACAAGAAAGAAGGAAGCAATACAAATGATATAAAAAGAATGTGGGCAAAAATAATAGTCAGAAAACTTCCCAAATATGGGAAACAATTTGGCATTCTGGTAACCAAAGCATATAGAGCCCCAAATGACATCAACCTAATTAAAACCACATCCAGACATATAATAATCAAGATCTCAGATATTCAGCTATGAACAGTATAATAACAACTGCTAGAGGAAAAAAGATCACATTTAAAAGAAAGCCCATCAAAATGACAGGAGATTTCTCTTCACAAATCATCAAGTCCAGAAGAGCACAGAGCAAAGTACTACAAGTCTTGCAGGAAAACAAATTCCAACCCAGACTGATACACCTGACAGAACTCTCTTTCAAGTATAATGGAAAAGTGAAATACTTCCAGGAAAAAGAATAACCAAAGAATTTCATGATGACACAGCCAGCCCTACACAGTTTACTAAAAGATGTTTGGGGGGAGCGGTGGGGAGGGAATCAAAATGACCAGAACTCCATGAAGGAGAATGGAAAGAACCCACAAAATCGGGCAAATGATTAAACACAGGAGAAAAAGAGGTATACAACCACAGCCTTTCAACTGTTCTTTTGTATACAGCAGCAAATTATTTCCATCAGCATATTCTACAAATGAACTTCTCTTGTACCCTATGGATGATGATTCTGTCTGGGTCTACAGGGTGGATATCAAGGAAATAGCAGTAGCTCAGTCGTGCAGGTGACACCTGGTCACAGTGAGCGTCATGATCACTGTCCATACTAGACATACTAGAACATACATGACATACTAGAACTTTCTGTGATATCCTATCCCCAAACTATTAGAAGTTTTGCTCATATATTTTCCATTCCAGCATTTATGTTATGTTTTATTCTTTGTAATTCTTTATTACCACGGAAACTTTTTCTTAGTTGATATTATTGTATATATTAACCTATTCAAACACTGTGAAAGTACTCTGAATTGATTACAGATTTATACATATGACACAGAACATTCTGGCCTCTAAGTTGGACTCACGATTTGATTTAAATTTTGGAATATTATTTTGAAATATTTAATTTGATTTTTAATTAAATATTTAATTAATTTTTAAAATAATGTTTAATTATATTTTTGTTTTATGATTTATAATGTGTCTTTGACTTACAATCTATAAAACGTGGTGTTGTATTTTCTCCTAGTATTAGAAACTTTAAAAAGAAAAAAAGTATATGTATATACAAGAGAGTTAGTATAGATCTACAGCTACTTTCTCTTAGTTCATTTGGAATAAAAGTCCGTACTAATATTGTTTAGACAAGATAAGAGATTTGTTCTCTGAGTAACTACTATGAAGACAACAATATGCATTACATTAATTATTGTAACCATCCTCCTAACTTGCTTTGAAGCCATTTTATTGCTATTTTATCTTTTTTCCTTATTAAAATGAATCAAAAAGATAAATTCAACAACAAAAAATAGTTAAAAGTTACTATATTACTCAGAAATTTTACTAAGTATATCCTAAGATAATTGAAACTTTTGCCTATTTACTTAAAAACATACACATGAATAGCCATAGCAGTATTATTTATGAGATCCTGAGGATGTAAAATGCCAAACAGCTGATGAGTATATTAATGTTTTATATCTAAATGATAGAATATTATAGAACTATAACAATAAATTACTGATACATATTATAATGAGGTTGAACCTTATTTCTACATGAAAGGAGCCAGACATAACAGATCACATATTATATTATTTCATTTATGTGAAATGTCGAAAATAAGCAGATTTATAAACACAGGAAGTACATTAACATGTGCTAGGGGTTGAAGGAGGGATGAGAAAAATGCTGAATAATATTAACAAACACTGTATAGGCTTCTTAAGGTAATGTAAACATTTTTGGAATACTGAAAATTTATGAGGTGACATTTAAGTTAAAACATTTATTATAGTAAAAGACACATTACTATGAGTTTTCTTCAAAGTTTTTCCATGCACTGCTACCACATTTATCCCATCATTTTTGATATTCTGAAGTAGTCTGGAAAGACTCTCTCATAAGTATCTTTAGTTGTGCTATCATGGCTGCTTTAATGTCCTGAATTAATTTAAAACATTTGCCTTTTGTGGCAGTTTCACTTTGAGGAAGAACCACATCCAGTGTGTAGCGGATGAAGACCACCGGCATGTTCTCATGAGCCTGCATTCTGTTGGATGGCACTCAGGAGCAGTGTTCATTATGTTTTTAATTATACTTCAACCCCTTTGATCATGGTTGTGAAAGAAGGAAGACTCTGAGAATTGCTTCAGAAAGTTGCAGGAACAATAATATAAGGCCTTTTTAAAATAAGACTTCTGGGCCCGGCTGGATGGCTCAGTGGTCTAAAGCCCCTGCTTGGGAAAGTTTGGGCGGCTTCAGGGACCTCAGTTCGATCCCCAGCACCACATGCTGCTCCAGCCCTGCCCTCAGGGCAGGCTGAGCCGGCCATAAAAATAAATTAATAAACAAAAGCTCGAAAACAATAAAATAAAATAAATCTTTTAAAAAAATAAAATAAAATAAGACTTCTATTTAATTACTTTTTATTATGGCCGGCTCAGCCTGCCCTGGGGTGGGGCTGGCACAGCATGTGCTGCGGGAGATTGAACCGCTGTCTCCGTGGTTGCCTAAGCTTTCCTAAGCGGGTGCTTAGACCGCTGAGCCATCCTGCTGGCCCCAATATAAGGGTTTTTGAAGCAAGAAAAAAATAGTTGGAAGGGGATTAATGACAGTGTCTTGTACTATAATTTTTTCTTTATTAAAGCACCTGCAAACTGGCTTAGGGGCTGGGGGTTTGATTCTTGGGCCTGCTTTGCTGG
>PVJA010050182.1:0-13420 GCA_004027025.1 Myocastor coypus | reverse complement strand
CTTTTTTTTTTTTTTTCTAAGCAACATCAATAGGGAGGTGGGTCATGCCCACACACTGTACTCTGTAGAATGATTGTGAGGACAATATGCAATATGTCAACTTTCAAAGAAAAGAAAGGGGAAAAGAAAAAAAAAATAATAATGTTGATTTAGAAGGGTTAATGTTTAATTGTTTGATCAATCTTATATACCTATATGTATTAATCTAAACTGATCTGATGATGAAAATATGTAATATAACCCATGTTAAATTTAAACAATTAAAAAAAAAGAATAAGGCTCACAGAATATTAAGTTGAATCAAATGTGCAATAACTAAAAATGAAGTAAAATTGCCTATATTTGCAGATAAAATTGTGTATGTTCAGAATCATGAGGAAGCCATAACACAACTAGAAGCAATAAATAAATTTAAAAGAGTAGTGGAGGGGGCCTGGCGGGATGGCTCAGTGGTCTAAAGCGCCTGCTTGGGAAAGCTTGAGTGACTTCAGGGACCACAGTTCGATCCCCGACACCACGTGCTGTGCCAGCCCTGCCCTCAGGGCAGGCTGAGCCGGCCATAAAAATGAGTGAATAAACAAATAAAGGTTCTGAAACAAGAAAATAAATAAATAAATAAATAAATAAATGAGTAGTGGATATATAAAATTTATTTTTACAAAAGTTATGTTTCTATGCACCAAGAACAATGCTGTATAGATAGTTTTATAGTCACTAGTTGGTTATATAGTATACATATGTTCAGTTTCAGTGGCAAATTACTCCCCAAAATGACTATGCCAATTTATACTTTTATTTGTAGTATTTAAGTATTTATACACTTTTCTATATACTCTACAAAAGGATATTAGTTGGGGGCCAGGGAGATAGCTCAGTAGAATAAGTGCTTGCCTGGCAAATACAGAGTCCTGAGTTCAATCCCCAATACCGAAAAAAGAAAAAAAAAAAAAATCGGTTGTGATGATGCACATAATACTTAGATTCAGGAGACCTAGGTAGGAGGACTGCCACAAGTTCAAGGCTAGCCTCAGCTGCATAGTGAGTTCCAGGCCAGCATGAATTACAGAACAAGACCCTGTCTTAAAACTAAAACAAATGAACAAAAAAAGAGACTAGAACAAAAGATATCAGAGAAGATTTTCGATAGATAGATAGATAGATAGATAGATAGATAGATAGATAGATAGATAGATAGATAGATAGATAGATATAGAGGTAGAGATATCTATCTCAGGAATCAAATTCAGGACCTTGACCTTTCCAGACAGGTACTGTGCCACTGAGCTATATCCTCTGCCCTTTTTATTTTTATTTTTGAGACTTGGTCTCACTATATAACCTAGCCTGGGCTTGAACTTACAGGATCCTCCTACCTTTGCCCTCTTAAGGGCTGGTTACAAGTGTACACTACAACTCTGATTTTTTTTTTTTAATCCAGTAGATATGTGGAAGTATATCCTTGTGCTGCTGTATATCCTTCACTTTCTACTTCCCAGAATAATCCCCATCCCCTCTTCTAGAAATGCCACCTAAAGCATGAATTTATTTGGACTTACTTTTTGACAGACAATGGGAATACCTTGTCTACTTTTATATCTAAATACAGGTGTGCCCTGTCATTATGTCTTTACACCTTGACCAAGCCAGTCTCATTTAGATGCTCTCCTCATATGCCCACTGAGCCATCCACCCTTGTGAGAACATTGTCTGTGTTTTCTTTCTCTTTTGTGCTGCTTCCTCTCTTCCTTTGAGATTGACCCGTATTTTAGAGAGCGTAGCCAAAATTTTCTCTTACATCTCTGTTTTTCTGTACCATTTTTACTATTTATATCATGTTTCCCTGTAAATATATATATAATACATATATATATATATATATATTACATATATAAATTTCTCCTCAACTTTCTTGCTACAATTTGTTTGTATCTCTCATACAGTCTTAAAATGTGTGCCTTGTACAAAAGATCTGTTCATTAAATATTGTTAAAGGAATTAATGGCTGGTTGAAAATCAGCATGGGAATTAAGTTTCTCCTTGTAGGCATCATGGTCTAAGAACATATCAGCTGATATGGCTTACAGAAAATAACTATAAAATCTGAACGAACAGTATAAAACCTAACTTTGGGGCCCGGTGGGATGGCTCAGTGGTCTAAAGCGCCTGCTTGGGAAAGCTTGAGCGGTTTCAGGGACCGCGGTTCGATCCTCAGCACCACATGCTGCGCCAGCCCTCAGGGCGGGCTGAGCCAGCCATAAAAATGAGTGAATAAACAAATAAAGGTTCTGACACAAGAAAAAAAAAAAAAATTTAAAAGAAAAAAAAAAAAAAAAGTAGTTTAAAAAAAAAAAAAAAAAACCTAACTTTGTGAGGAAGATAAGAGGCTGTTTCTCTTTCTGTGGTTTTTGATTTGAGACTAAATGTAGCCTAAGCAATTTGCAGCATGGTAGAAAAGGACTCATGGAAAACCTTTGCATTTCTGGCCTGGGAAGCCACAAAAGTAAACTTAAAAAAGCTGAAGAGAGCAGACCCTCAGTAGGGATAGAGCAGGAAGATAGCCAGTTAGATCTAGCTAAATTTCCGGCTGATCCTTAGACTATGTATAAGAAACAGACTTAATGCATCTCAGCCAAAGGCCAGAAATTTGAATGAAGACCAGAATTCAAGTTCCACAACAGATGCAGATAGACTCTTGGAGAGAGTATATAGCAGTGATGGGGACTCTCACAGAGGTTTTAGTGATACAGACACTTGCTGTGACACAAGTGCCGCAGGCTTGCCACCACTGGATACTGTTCACTTGGAAGATAACAAATTCATTTCCTATCTCTGAGGCAATTAGTGTTGGACTTACAGCAGTCCATGGCTCACACAGCAAATGTGGAAGTCATAGCCTCTCTAGCCTAGAGAATCTGAGAATCCAAGGAACTCTGACGAGGAATCCCATAACAAAAAGTCAGAGAAGAAGCCTTCAGATTCTGTCTACTCATCACTCTGACTGAACCTTGAATGACACATCTGCTGAGCCAACTTTGAACAGCTGAACTATAGACACAATATCTGGAGACCAGAGATGCTGCTCAAAATACAGTCTGAGTTCACTCCCAGACAAGACTCTGAACAAGTTAGCATTCATTTTATTCAGGATATAATCTAAAACTTGCCCAACATCCAAGGAATCAAAATGCCGCATACTCTTTACACAAAAGAAAATTAAATTCAACTCCAAGACGAGCCAGATGTTAGAACTAACATACAAGGATTTTTTTTTTTAATACAAGGATTTTAAAATGACTACTCTCAGTTTTTCAGATCATGAGACATGTTTGCATTACATGAAAGTTTCGGAAGAGAAATGAGCAACAGAAACTTTTTTTTTAACAGAAACAATTTTTTTAAATGGAGAAAAGGCTGAATTTTGCAGATGTAAGGTGCTAGTACTAAGCATGATAAGCACTGTGAAGTTTGTGTCAAGGCATGTTGACATCAAGACAGTTGAAAGCCAATGAGGACAGTCAAGAGAAAAATCCCATAGTACAACACAGTGCAGAGTAGTTCCTCTATGTAAACAGAATAGCAGTCCCAATAACATCTTCTCATTAGACACCATCAAGACTCGGAGGAAATGGAGCAGAAACTTTAAAGTGCTGAAAGAAAATAGTTGTCAACTTGGAATTCCTGTATCCAGTGGAAAGGCCAGTAAATAATAAAAGGGAAATAAAGACATTATTAGGTAAAAGAACGGGTTACTAGGATATGTGTTCTGTAAAAAATACTAAAGGAAGTTCTTCAGGCTAAACAAAAATAATGCCAGTATATTACTAAGATGACTATGAAAAGTTACAAATGAACATGTCTACATATAGATACATAATATCTAGATCACCTACTCCAAATAAACATATCTACATATAGATATATAATATCTAGATCACCTAGTCCAAAAATAATGCCAAAGCAAATAGCTCATAAGCCAGCAGAGGGCTGGGGATATGGCTCAGCAGTCTAATTGCCTGCCTGGCAAGCACAAGGACCCAGGTTCAATCCCTGGCACTACATGCCATGCTGGCCCTGGGTGCCAAGCCAGCTGCTGAAACCAGGCATGCTGGTGCACACCTGTAATCACAGCACTGGGGAGGCAGAGACAGGAGGATCACTGTGAGTCCAAGCAGTGTAGCAAGACCCTGTACCAAATAAATAAAAAATATTAAAGAAGAAAAAAAGCCAACAGTAAAGTTAAAATTTTAAACATATTTACATAATCTCCACCACCACCCCTGAGGCAGGTATCTTTCCACCCTGGAGTAGAAGGAATAGAGGAACAAAAGAGAGGATTGAAGTGGAAACTACAAGATAAGGTGGCAGAGTCAAATGTAACTATGTAGGTGATTACCTGAATAAGTCATCTTAGTAATATACTACTTCATGTAAAATATACAACTCTTGTAACTATATAGATTTGTATCTCTCCTATCCTTTATACTACAGTTGTTACATAGAATTCATCAAATACACCAAGCACCTATTCAAATGCAAGAATTGTCCAAACAGATGAAGACCCAACTAAATGCTATCTGGAAAGAATGACCTAAGTTGAAAGTAAATGGATAGAAGAAAGAAATACCATTCATACAGTCAGCATAAGTTTCAATAGCTAAGTTATATAACGTACAGATTTCAAAACAAAACCTAAAACATCCAGCATTGATCCTTTTATTTTTTCCCCTATAGAACTACCTTCTTTTTAAACATTGATCTTTTTAGTCACCCATAATGATTATCATCTTCCCATGCAGTAGGAAGATGTGATAATTATAAATGTATATGTACTAATAGCAAAGTTCTAAAATTAAGAAACAAAAAATGATGAATGAAAATTAGAACTGGACAACTGTAATCATCTTTGGAGATTTTAGCATCCCTCCCTCATCAATTGGTAGAATGACACTAAAAAATTCAGCAAAGATGTAGGCGAGCTAAGAAGTACTGTGAGTCACTTTGTCTTTTTTTTGTTTCTTTGCATTTTTTAGTACATGTTTGTGGTGTATAGTGAATACATTTACTGTGGGTAGTTGGTACGTGTACATTACATATCTTTTTCTTTTTGTACCCCACCATGAACATCTCTTGGTCCCCTTCCCACTTGTAGGGGGACCTGTTTCTTACTATTTTTTGTGTTGCTCTTTATTTAGCTGTTGAAGTTCTCATGTAATAAAAACCATACAATATTTAAGCTCGTATGTCTGATTTACTTTACTTCATATATGTCTCAGGTGCATCCATTTTCCTACAAATGACTCAAATTTATTCCTTTTTATAGCAGAAATAGAAATAGAGGTATATATTTTTATGTGATCATCTGTTGATATAGGTAGTTTCCAAGATTTAGCTATTTTAAATTGTGCTGCTATAAAAATGTAGATGCATATATCACAGTAATACGATGCATTTGGCTCTTTGGAGAAGATACACAGAAGGGGAATAGCTGGATTGCATGGAATTTCTAGTTTTAGGTTTTTTGCAGTATCTTCATATTGATTTCCATAATCATTATACTGGTTTACATTCCTACCAACAATAGAGGAATGTAAATGCCTGGCCACCATTTGATTTCATGGTAATGGGCATTCTTTCTGGGATAAAATAGCATCTCGGTGTCATTTTAATTTGCATTTCTGTTTTGGCCAGAGATGTTGAACATATCTTCATGTATTTATTGACCATTTATATTCTTCTCTGAGAAATGTCTGTTCATTTCTGGATGCTCATTTCATGACTGAGTCTTTTATTCTGGAGATTTTTTTTTTTTTTTCTCTTTAAATACTCTAGATATCAGTACTCTGCAGAATAGCTGGCAGAAGTGTTTTCCCATTCTATAGGTTGTCTCTTCATTCTAAGTTTTTCTTTGGGGGTGCAAAAGTTTTTAAATTTTATGCAGTCCCATTTGTTTAATCTTAATGTTATTTCTTATGTAATCAAGGTTTTGTTCAGAAAGGCCTTGCCTATACCTGGCACTTTCATCTTCCAGTAGGTTGTTTCAGTTTTAATACTTGGATCTTTGAACCATTTAGATTTTAGTTTAGTGTATGGTAAGAGCAATCTAGCTTCAGTCTCTTGAATGTGGATAACCAGTTTTCTCAACATTTTCTGAAGAGCTTATCAATCCTCCAGCATGTTCTGGGAGCTATTATGTCTTGATTTAGATTCTCAGAACATTTCATCTGATGATGATAGAATTCACACTTTTTCTAATGTACATGCACATTGGCCATGGTAGACCATATTCTGAGACAAAGAACTAATCTCAGTAAAATTATAAATGTCAGAATCATCAGTGATTAGAAATCAAGAAAAAAAAAAAAAAAAAAACTAACAAAGGCAGAATTGTGACCAAACACAGATCTGTGTGCTTTGGGGTGAGGGGAACAGTGTGGTGAGTCAGGTACACAGGGCCATTGGAAACACAGCACAGGGAACCCACAGTAGGAAGCCGGCAGTCACATGCAGACAACACAGCTTACCAAGTTAAATACTCAGAAATGGTAAATTTCTATATGATAACTGCAGTGAAGAAAAAAGGAAGCAATGTGTTTGATCTTTTTCAGCTAACAAACTCCATTATTTGATTCAAAATGGTGACTTGTAGCCAAATCATGCCTTTGATCCCATCTCTTGTGAAGATGGCAAATTCAAACTAATCCTGGGCTGAAAAACAAGACCCAATCTCAAAAACAAACAAAAAAGATTATGACAGGCAACCAAACATTTTTCCAAGAAGATAAATAGTTCTTCTGCAAAGCTTCTGTGTTGTCCAGGGTACCATGGCCCAGCATTTGATAAAAGCTGATTCATGATATGAGCATTTTAACAGTTTAGATTTTAGAAAAAGGAACTGCAGAAAATGAGCTTCAGAAATGGATGCAAGAACATTTTTCTCCATATCCTTACACAGTACAGAACCGATTCATGTAACAGAATAAAGTTATGTGGCAACTTCCCTCAAAGATGCATTTTCTTTTTTTTTTTATATTTTTTATTTTTATTTATTTTTTCTTGTTTCAGAACCTTTGTTTATTCACTCATTTCTATGGCTGGCTCAGCCCGCCCCCAGGGCAGGGCTGGCACAGCATGTGGTGCCGGGGATCGAACCGCGGTCGCTGAAGCCGCCCAAGCTTTCCCAAGCAGGCGCTTTAGACCGCTGAGCCGTCCGCCAGGCCCCTGCATTTTCTTATATAGAGTAAGAAAGTGGTTTTCTTTCCATCAAAGCTCATTATCTGCCAAATAGTGATCAGGATTGACAAGAGCAGTGCATTCAGTGGTGTCTACCATCTCTCTGTGGCACTCCCATAGAAAATTCTGGCAATGACCGATGCCATATTTTTGCAAAGGTTATTTCTTTTTTTTCTTTTTTTTTTTTTTTTTGGGGGGGGGGTACTAGGGATCGAACTCAGGACTTTGTGCTTGTCAGGCAGGCAGTTAAGCCACTAAGGTATCTCCCCAACCCCTCACACCTTTTTCCAGGTGCAGTATCTTCAAAATGTAAACAACATATGCTTTCTCCTGTTACTACATTTAAAGATATTAACTATTTGTATAGAAAGTGAAGTGGTTCCAGAAAAATCATTTTATTTGACTATAGTCTTAAAATTTAACATCACAGTGCTTAACTTTAGCATGAATTATTTGAATAATCACAATAGTATGTTTCACCAGACATATTTCAAGTAGTTTACTTTTGAAATCTCTGTAGCATGGAATATAAATCAAAAGTAGGAAATAATGTATGTCATCAAAAGTAAAATGGCATGACAATTTTTCTTTTTTTTTTTTTTTTTTTTTGCGGGACCAGGGTTCAAACTCACGACCTTGCACTTGCCAGGCAGGCGCTTGTGCCACGGAGCCATCTCCCCAGCCCCGACAGTTTTTCTTAATGTGTCTTTCAGACTCAAAGTCAAAAACATTGTAATATTTTTTATCTAACTGCAGCTGTACTCATTTATAAATATACACAAAGACAGAAAAATAATCCCTGAGAATGAAAATATTTACTTACAATAGTAGGGCTAAGAGTAGATTGTTTATCTGCTTTGTTTTGCTCACTTTGTTAAAATTTTCTTTACTGTTGTTATATGCCTTTATGATAACAAGGTCTGCATCTGTCAAAACAGAATGTAAACATTGCCATAGTCCTGACACAGGAAAATGTGTTAGCAAGCTTTAAGTGTATGGAGCTTAGGCGCTTCCTGTGTTATATCAGATCTTTTATGTAAAACTACTCAGAGTGTTTCCTAGCGGATAATAATAATTAGATCTTCCACTGGAAAGAGCACTTCATAAAGTTTTTTCTCTATAAAATAAACACTCTTTGATCTCTTCTGCTTATACACCTCACAACTTTAGCTGCTATTCCTCAGTTCCAAGACTCAGTGATAATAGTTTGAATTCCAGTGTTGGAAAAATTATCGCATTTCTCAGCATTGCCTATAACCCCTACTATCAGAATATGGCTGGAATATCCCATCCATAGTCTCACTCACACCTTTTGTCTGTTTTCCAAATACAGATCCAAACGTGTGTGTGTGTGTGTGTGTGTGTGTGTGTGTGTGTGTGTGTGTGTGTTTTCTTAACCCTGATGATGGTTCCATTTCTCTTTCCCTGAGTCTCTATACCTACATCTCCTCAGCTCTACAATGAACATACAGGTACTAGCTCACACTAATTAAGCATTTCTGACTGCCCCTGGCCCTTCCTGAAGAAAAGTAGAAGGAGTGATGGGATGGGAGTTAGGAGTGTGCACACTGACATCAAGGAAACACCTTCTGATTTCAGGCCAGTCTCTCTGCAGCCCATTTGTCACTACCTGCTCTGCAGGACCTATGCACGTCAGCCCTCCAAGGGCACAATACTGTGGCTTATGTTGATCCATGAGAAACTGAAGGAGAGAAAAACCATATGGATATAAATCTCCCTGGCTTCTCTGCAAGAGGCCCTTGGATTCCTGTGCATCAAGACTCTCAGTAGGGAAAGGGTTCTTCTTCATTGTCTAGCTACAAAAGCCATTGCTACTCTTCCTTCAAGGAGGTAGAAGTTGAAGCCACATTTCCAACTTGGACGTGGGACTGATGAGCATCTGTAGGAAATCCTGCGTGTCTGCCTCCTTCATGTCTAATCACCAGCCTTTTTCAGAGCTCCATGAATCTAGTTGTAACAAACCTTTCCCATGCCAGCCTCAGCATTATTGCTCTTTAGCCTTTCACTCCTCTTATCCCCCAACCCATCCATCTGCCTTCTGAATTTGAAACTTTCTAAAAGCAGCTATCTTCACAAAACAGAGAGAAAAACATTTTAGTTGTCTGGGAATTTATTGTTTAAGAAACTCGTGCTTTACAAGATACTTACAAGAAATCGTTTTTGAGATTAACCAGAAGTCTCAGCTTTACTTCTGGCCATTATACTCAGTAGTCATTTTATCTCTGTTCTACAAAGCACTGATGACTATCCTTTAACCAACTCAGTTTTCATGTTATAAAATAGACTATTTTTTCCCACCACAGGTAAGGAGCCCTGTTTTAAATTAAACGTCTCAAATTTTCCCAATTTATTTAGTTTCTGAATTTAAAAGTACTGTGCACAAGTGGTTCATACACACAATGGTTAGAAATTTATATTTGCTCTTTATGAGTTATAGAGACTAAAAGAGCCCTGGTGTGAACATTTTATAACATTTCATTTTATGTTCCTGATCAAAATCTCATCTCAGGTTTTTTAAATAACCTAGGGAAAGAAATAAAATAAAAATAATCTTGGAAACACCATTTCCTTTTGTCTTTCTTTTTTGTTATTGCATTGTTTGATCGTAATAAATTTTAGTCCTGGCTTCCTGCAGGTGAATGCAGATTTCTCTCCTTAGCCTGGCCTTGGAGATAGTCCTACTCAGTGTCACCAAGAATCTGAAATTGAAGTCGAAGAGAAAATGATGTTATCCTAAAACCAGGAAAGAAGAGAAAAATGGATTAAGTGGTTACAGAAGAAGCATAAGGGTTTATTGATAGGCCCACCTTCCTTATTTGATACAGGTTTTTATTGGTGGATGACCTGAGCATCTTGCTCTCAGTAGACCTCTAACATTTCCTCAGTGCTGCTGGGATGCGTATGCAAGGGTAAGGGTAATCAGCTCCAGGCCTCCCTGCCAGCCCAAGCCTGCCAGCCTATTGAAAGTTCATGAATTTCAAATTCTATTTTTTTAAAATATAATTAAGGGACCAAAGCCATTATTTAACTCTTTCTTCTTTCTCCTACCTTCAAGTATTCATTTGACTAGTTTGGTAGGTAATTGTGTGTATTTTCTAAGCAAGTCCGAATTAAATATTTTGAATGTCATATTAACCTTTACAAACATTTACTTGAATTCAGTAAACTTACTTTGTAATAATATTTTAACGAATTTTAAATATAAAAGCTGTTTTTAAAAAGTTAAATGTTAAGCATAAATATAGCACATTCATGAGAATTGGTTTAGTTTACTTACAAAGATATTCCTATCAAGCTTAAAATGATCTTGTGATCAATGAGGCTTTTGATATGGCAGTTAATTTTGTTTCAGTATTCCGAGGTACTTTCATAACTTCTCTCAGATTGGCTCTCTGTGTTTTACTCCTGTGTATCTGAGTATTTGTTTTTACACACTGTATTTTACAATTCTGAATCTAAACTGATTGCTAAGGAGCTGTTGTTTGAAGTTTGATGAGGATTAAGCTCAAAAGATAAGGATTAAGTCTGCTCTTCTAAGTAATTTTAACAGACATATATTTCCAGTCCTGCAGGTTAAGATGCTTCATCTAATGGAAGGGACACCCTCTGTAAATGGTGTTCTTGCTTAGAGAGAAGCCACACACTAGGAGGGCACTATCACTTGTGCTTCAGCGAGGCTGGAAATGGAGTCTGGCAGCTCCCTGGTAGCACAGGCTATCTGGCCCAGCAGTGGTAAGCAAAGACAGGCTGGCTCCTTCAAGGAACCTTTCAGTAGTTCCCAAACTCACTAGCCAACTTTCCCCTGTGGACCATTCATTTATCAGGAAATGAAATTGGTTACAGGGCTTCTCAGATTGCCAAACCTCACTGACGAAATCTGTTTTCTTCCAAAGTTCAGGAGAAGCATTAACTCTTTACTGTTGGTCAGTACTTGAAGTCTTTGTCCCTGGCAGCCCCTGTCAGTCTGAGGGTTTGAGAAAACCAAAGGGAAGGGATGGTGGGACTATGGAGCAGGCATAGAATGAGTCTGGGGGCTACTTCACTGGTATCTAAAGTGACCTGTTAAGAATGGGATTCTTTTCATGGTAACATTGTCATCTTTCAGTGACACTTCCACATGACTGACTTCTCCACTGCAAAAATGGACATGAATCACCTTATGTACAGCATAACCCAATAACTTAGCCTAAAGATCTTTGCTTAAAAGTTGTGAAACTAGTAGGAGCAAAAATAAAATGAAAGAGAAACATTTTGACATAGAAATTGGATGGGAGAAGGTTAAGTTATTACAAAATGTATAATCTAGTTCATATGTTTAAGGAACGGAACTAGGCTAAATTATCTAAAATATTCTGATGAACTGAATCATTTTACTTTGTAAGACAGTCAGTCGGGCAGGGCATTCTGTTGTAGGCTAGTCTGTTTGGTGCCATATCCAGCTACGACCTCCTATGCCTAGAATTAGCAAGCCCAGAGGTAACACACAACATGCATGTGGCAGTTATTATGGCTATGGAAGTGGTTGCTGGCTAATTGATAGCAGTAGCAGCTAGAGACAGCCTTAATTTTCAATAGTCCCTATGAGAGATTGCTATAAATGAGTCTCTTTGTAGTCTCACTGTTGTTGTCCTTTCTCTGTTGTTAAATATATAATAGCCCATACACTTGATGAAAGTTACAAATTAATTTTCCTGACTTGTTTTCCCCATTTGGAGATTCTTTTCATTTGACCTTATTTGTCTTCTTTCTTCCTTTCCTTTCTGCTTTCTTTCTCTCTTTCTTTCTTTCTTTCTTTCTTCAAGGCAGAGTTTTACTGTGCAGTTCTGGCTGGCCTTAAACTCATTTTGTAACCCTGGATGACCTTGAACTCATAGCGATCCTCCTGCTGCAGCCTCCAGAGTGCGAGGATTACATGTACCACCACATCCAGCCTTCATTTGACTTTAAAATCTTATATTTTAGGCCCCCAACTAGAGAGGCAGTTACTATCAATAAGCCTTGTTACCTTTGCCTATCATGACTTCTACTAGCTAAAATATGTAAGCCAACTCTTACCTGTGTCAACTGGTGGCTTTGCTTATAATCTGAACCCATAAGAAGAGAGATATTAGTTTCATAAAAACTAAATGACAAAATCATTCTCTCTATTCTTCACAAGGAGATAAGCTTAAATTGCATTTAGGCCATTGTGTCCATGGTTTCAGTTGTATCCCAGAATGTTACATAGACTGAAGTAGGTGGTTACTTTTGTGAGTGATGATCTTATTTTTCTCCATTCAATTTTAACATGCTTATACCAAAAGTCCATATTTTTGAAAATGAAAGCATGGTCTTTTATTTAAAATGTGCATTAGAGGAATTTCACTAATGAACAGTACTCAAAAGAGATGTACCTAGTGTTTCATTTTTGTTTTGTTTTGTTTGAGCTTGGGTTTAACCATGCTGGCCTTGAACTCACTGGGTAGTCCAGGCTGGCCTTGAACTCAAATCAGTCCTCCTGCCTCAGCCTCCCAAATGCTGGGATTATAGGTATGTGCCACCCATTACCCAGCTTTTTTTTCTGGTTTCTAACAGCCTCTGCCATTAAATAAATCCGAGTCTAACAAATGTGTATATTCAACATGTATAATTAATAGACATGGAAAATAATAGCAGATCAGTACTACAAAAGATCTGTCTTCATCTCTGGTGATCTACATCCCATCCTAACATATAGGATCCGAAAGTTAAAAATCAGTGAAGATTGGAGTCTTTTATCATGTTCTGCACATCACCCACATAGGCTGTCATTATTAGCAGATTCTGTTGAAGAAAAATCCGCAAATCTAACACAGCAAATCATGACACAAGAGGGTACAAGGAACTACATTTACTTATGATGTACTCACAATCCTTGGATTCTTGGTCTTTGAATAAATAATCTCCAACATCCAGTGGCTAGCATTACTTTTTTTTTTTTACAAAGCTACTATTTGAGATAGGGATTTTCTTAACCTTCATTTATTAGTTCAACTAATATTGATTAAGCATCTCCAGCCTGTGCAGCACTTGGCTGATGGTTGTCCCTTAAAAGAGCCCTGCCATTTAGGAGGGGAGTTGCTGAAGTGGCATTCAAAGAAGCAACTTTCAGCCTTTTTTTTTTTTTTTTTTTTTTTTTTTTTTTTTTTTT
>PVJA010050180.1:0-13409 GCA_004027025.1 Myocastor coypus | reverse complement strand
GGAAGTTTTCTGCTATTACTTCTGCCCATATTCTTTTTATATCATTTGTATTGACTCCTTCTTTCTCATTGATTCCCATTAATCTCATGTTGTTCATTTTCGCATCATCTTGCAGATGATGAATTATTTTTTCCTGCATTCTGGTTGTTTTTAAAAGATCCTTTCTTACTCTTTCACTGGCTGCAACTGTGTCTTCAAGATCCAAAACTCTATCTTCATTTTCGTTCATTCGGCTCTGCCAACTTGTGATCGAGATTTTATTTTCTTGTATATCTTTTTGAAACTGTTTCATGCGATCTATGTCTTTCCTATATTGCTCCATCAGGGAGTCCATCATTTTTCTGTTCTCCTCTAATTTTTTATCGATGTCTTCTTTAATAGTATTGAAGTCTTTCATTGTAGTTATTCTTTCTGTCTCTAATTCAGAGATTATTTCTGTTCTGTTCTCCTCTCTGCTTTTCTGTAGTTGTTCCCCTACTGGGGATGCTATTGATTTAGACATTTCTTTGTTAACTTTAGTTATTATTTCTGCTCTGAAGTCCTCTATACGTTTCTCCAGCTGTTTTTCCACTTCATGTATTTCTTTTTTTTCTTCAGATGTTATCTCTGATCTCAGTTGCTGTATTAGTTTCTGCACTTGTCTGTCTGCCTCAGTTATTACCAATTCAGAGGTTTCATCTGCATGATTCCCATTTTCTTCCATGATAGTGTCTTCTGTATTTGATTTGGGTGGGCAGGGGCCCTGAGATTGCATCCTACTCCTTGTTGTTATCATTTTGAATGGAAGCAACCGCTGCACTTTGGTGGCGTTATGCTGTGTCTCTGGGCCTTTGGTCTGGAGACTCCAAGTTGGTTCCCCTATAGAGGTTCCTGACTCTGTGTTGGAGCTCCAGCTGTTAGCTGCTATGAAGCCCTGTGGGTGTGGTCTATAGGTGGAGGTGGAGCTTTGGGATTGAATAGTCCTGGTAGGCTCGTGGACCACATGGGTTGTCAGACAAGATATTTGATGGGTTCGGTACTGGAGCTTGGGTTGGAGGGGTTTAAAAAAAGGGGGGGGGAGCGGGGAAGGGGAAGGTTTGCCAAGGATCATGACAGGGTCGGGTAGTGGTTGGAACAGGAAGCTAGTCGCAGGATTACAGAGGAGGGGCAGAGGGGAGGAGGCAGCTTACCCGCGGCGGGCGCACGGGCCTCGCTAACACCAGGGTGGGTGGGGGCTGGAACAGGAAGTTAGTCGCAGGAACACAGAGGAGGGGCAGAGGGGTGGAGGCAGCTTACCCGCGTGGATTTTACTTTAGACCATATATATATATATATATATATATATATATATATATATATATATATATATATATTTTTTTTTTTTTTTTTTTTTTTTTTTTTTTTTTTTTTTTTTTTTTTTTTTTTTTTTTTTGTATTTAGTACAGGGTCTACAGGGTCTATATGGTCTCACTATGTAGACTGGACTCATAGTGATCTGCCTGCGTTCAGCACCTGAAGAGCTGGGATTACAGATGTGTGCCATCATGCCCAGTGTCAGTCATCTCAGCGCACTCCGTAAGGTGGGGCTGGCACAGCACATCGGGGATTGAAACCCAGCTGCGGCGTCTGCCTAAACAGGCACTTTAATCCACTGAGCTATTTGTCCAGCCCATAAACTATATTTTTAATCCCCTAAATAAACTTTCATTTGCTGCACCTGTATAATATAGTACTCCTCAAAGGTGTTGGAGTCTGTTTTTCACTGTCAGGGACCTCTGGTGTCCTTGCTACCTCTCTGGGATACATCTGTGAAAGACTGTTTTAAGGCGTGCATTAGCCATTACAGGTTTTTGTGGTTTAGAGCAGAGATTTTCAAACTTTAATACCCATAAAACTCCCTGGGGCCAGGAAACAAGCCGATTCCAGCTCAGAGGGACTGCCCCTGTGACCTAAGAGTGTACATTTCTAACAAGTTCCCAGGCTGTGCCAGTCCCCACCATCTTGGAGTAGAGTGGGCTGAGAGAACCTCCAGCTAGTAGTGGTGAGAAGGGAAGAACATGTATAATTTATAAAATCCTTCTCCACTCACAGACTTTCTCAGGCTATTCAGACCAAATCCATTTTCCTTTGCAAAAAAAAAAAAAAAAATTAGTAATATTTTTGAAACAAAGATCCTATCTGAAATCTCTCATGTATGTTTTCAATATCAAGAGACTATGCTTTGTGCAACACAATACTAATTAAGCTTCAAGGTGTGGTAACTTCAGCACAATTATCCTTATATAAAGGCAATATCAATATTTACTATGATATATTTTTGTTTGAAAAAGTCTGTATCCTGTTTGTTCATGCCAGCTTTGAGCCTTAGATTTTTAACTCTAGGAAATGGACCTCTGGCTTAGACTCTCGAAAGCACCAGACCCTGGAGCAAAGATGCCTAGAGGGTGTCTGGTTTCATGCTGTCCAGGCACAGCACAGCTGTTCCTGGGGAAAGGGAAATGATCTAGACGGAGCATCCCCAAGTATTTCATAAATGTTTATAGTTGTCTCTGTATTTTAATATTTTACAGTACTTTTTTTTTTGTCTTTTTGAGACAGGGTCTCGCTATGCAGTTCAGGCTGGCCTTGAGCTCACTTTTGTAGCCCAGGCTGGTCTCGAACTCACACCGATCCTCCTGCCTCAGCATCCCGACTGCTGGGATTACAGGCATGCGCCACCACACCCGGCTACATTACTTCACGCATTAGAGAAATCTATAAGCCTATTTGGCTTCAAATTTTATGAATACTCTATAAAGTAAAAAACACATTATGTTAAATTTTAGAAATGAATCGTTATAAAGAATAAATAGGAGGTGGCAGATATAGCTCAGCAACATAGTTCTTTGATTCCTTGCACCAAGAATAAGATGAGAATGAGAGTAAGAGAGTGAGAGGGAGAGGGAGAGGGAGAAGGAAAAGGAGGAGGAAGAAAAGGAAGGGGAGAACAAGAAGAAGGAGGAGGAAAAATAAATGAATATCATTATAGTAGCATATGCATAAGCAAAATTTTGAGAAAGTGAGGTTTTGGAAGTAGTACTTAATCTACTACTAACACATAATAGAGGAAATTGAAGCTCAGAAATATCATGATGTTTCAAAGAATTTTAGGTACCACAAATCGTAAGGTATATCTTAATTTCTAAAGCACTAAAATGTGAGGAAATTTAAACAATACACAAAATATGAGAGAGATTTACTTAAAGTTATGTACCTATGATTGAAAATGTTTAAAGAATAATTTTTTAAGAGCATTTCTGCTTTAGTCAGTGACAAAATGTTGACCAAAGGAATAACATTCTCATGATGGAATTTCAGGTTCTACCTGTGGCAGGCACAGGTAGGTAAAATAATTTCAGGAAACATCCTTTCTTCGTGCCTTGTTGTGAGAAAATTGTGCCACTAAAAGGCCATCTTTATGTCTTTTTACAAGGTCAAGGGCCAGGGAGATAACAGTAGAATAAACATTTGCCTGGCAAGTGTAAGGTCCTGAGTTCAATCCCCAATATTGAAAAAAAAATGTTATTTAATAATGATAAACTTACAAGGTATATCATCAACATTGGCTGGCTGGGTGCTCTAGATTTCACCTGATAGCCATGAGCTGATGTTTATTCTGATTTTAATTACTTACATCTATAACATACAAGTCGTACATCACACCATAATACATAGGTCACAGCATAGCTAAGAAGAGGCTGGCAGCAGCTGCAGTATTCCAGGAGGAATAAAACCAAGGCAGAAAGCCCACAGAGACGTGAAAAGGCACTACAGATGGCCAGATAAGGTTAGAGACTGGGCAGAGCATGTGTAGGCAGAGCTCTTTCGAGGTGTGGGGCTTTTGGAAAGCAGAGAAAATGCCCAAAGCCCAGGTCTGGACAGCAGATTTTTTGAGAGGGTCACAGCAGGCATGGAGACTGAGCCTGAAGTGCTCAGGACCCTCACATGTACTCACCAGGTCGTCTGATGACAGGCTACTGTGTCTTTCTCAGGGCCCCAGGGTCCAGTGCCTCTCTTTTTATATGATGCAGGTGAAGGGGTAACATCTTCTGTGGGTCTGGTGTCTTCAATAAGTCTGTAGGCCCATTTTCCCCTGATAGGGCTTTAGTAAGTCACGGTCCCCGTGCCCCTGGCTTAATTTGATAGGTTTACAGAGGGTAATTTTTATTAGCATGATTAATTTTATCAGTTTGTGCCTCATGCTTGTGCTGTGCAGCTAAAGGTTGTTCTTTCTGATAAGTTTTGTGTCTCCAGCACCTGGTGGTTATCTACTTACACAGGCAAACTACCAAATCACTCTGCCTTAACATTTTTACTCATGATGGAACAAACTGCTGTTTTCTATAAGATGGAGCCACTCAGCACAAAACATAAGGAAAGCTAATATTTTAAACAACACAAAATAGCTCTCAGAAGAGCACATCCTGCCCTGCACATCTCCTAAGGGCAACCTTTGCAGGACAACCACCTGTTCCCCTGTCAACATCTTCCAGCCAAAGACCACCAGGAACACATCTGCAGATGGTCAAGTTGTATCTTCTTTTATGCATTGCAATGAGGAAGAACTGTGGGAGACATCAGTAAAAAGTGTTATGAAAAAACTTATTGTAGGATTTGGGATTGTGTTACAGGATTTTCTTTTAATGTATTTAGGGCTGGGTCTGCAGGGCCTCACTACATAGATCAGACTCGTAGTGATTCTCCTATTTTCAGTCATCCAAGTGCTGGGATTACAGGCATGTGTTACCATATCTAGTCTCAATCACCATGTCAGCGTGCTCCACCCCCCGGAGGGGGCGGGGCCAACACAGCAGGGTGGGAGTCAAACCCTGGCTGCTGTACTCTGCCTAAGCAGGCACTTTAGTCTGCTGAGCTATCTGGCTTGTCCCTGTGTTACATGATTTTGGGGAGTATGCCAAGAAAGTGGGCTCTGCTCTGGATTAGATGCTATTAGATCACAAAGGTAATTATGTGATTGTCATCTTAAATCTTATCTCAAAAGTGAGAGAAATGAGGGTAAGGTAATGCTGAAATTGGTAAGCAAGTAGTATTCATTCCTATTAGCTGGGATAAGGGGACGTTTGATCATTTTTGTGCTTTAAACAATGTTCATAGTTTGGTCCATGTTCAGACTTGACAGGACAGAGATCTTGGTCTATTAGGGTCATGGAGTGGCCTTAAGTGTTTTGTGAATCTCATGTTCTACAGGAAGATAAATCTAGCTAGCAGTGCCAGGCCAACACCTGGACATTGGATCAACTTTTCTTTTTTATACCTTCCCAGGTAGCTCTCTCCTGAACATCTTGCCATGCTCTCAAACTAGATCTGCATTGTTGGCAAACTATCAGCAAATTAAAAGTTTTGTATTTTGCTAATGATTTTAAGACACTTCCTTCTTTCTTTAAGCTCTGTGATGGCAGATGTCTTTAACTATGAAAGGAGTTGCCTTGCTGTTTTCTCTTCAAAAGAATGTGGTCATCAGCCACCCATGACAATCAGTATTCTACTCCAGCAAAACCATAATCCACACATTCTTTAGTTAAGCCTACCCCAGCCATCTCACTCAACCTTTCTTTACATGACAAAAATTAATTGCCACACCAAAACTTCCTTGAGGTTTCTATGCTGGGTCAGTAGCATTTACTGATCATAATGGGAAAACAGAATCACAGAAACAAAATATTCTCAGGGACTGTGATACCAATGACCACCACCTCCCCAAGGCTGGAGGCATAATTAACTAGAGCTAAATAGAAGGAAATGAGGGTAGGTTAGTGTTCATTAAGGATCCAGGAGTCTGGCATTTCTTTCGGACATAGTGAAAACATTCAGTAATTAAAACTGGGAATGGCTACACTTTTTTGTGAGTATTCTGAACCATACTGAATTGTACCCTTGAAAGTATAAATTTTGTGGTATTTTAATGATTCTCCTTTAAAAATGAAAGAATCTGAGGAATGACTACACTGACGAACTTCGCTATTACTGACACACAATGCCCAACATCCACAATTGAAAGGAGGAGAGGTGCATTTGGCTCACAACTTCAGCAAGTTCTGTCTATGGGTGGTGGCTCCCAGTTAGGACCCCCATGGCAGCAGGCTCAGCAGAACAAAAGGTTTTGCCCAGTTCATGCCAGCCAGGAAGATGAGCAAGGGAAAAGGAAAAGAAAGGAAGGGGCAAGGAGTCATGTGTGGGGTCCGGGATAACATCTCATGACCACCCCAACAACCCCAATATGTGCTTTACTTCTCCTCTGGGCATTTCTTCGTCCAATAAAGTTGGCTGGGCTCATGATCACAACATGACAGGTCAAAATTCACTTCAGAGAGACTTCTCTTACTGATCATTCTTAGATTTTTGTCCCCTAAATTGTGACATGGTCAAATTCCTCAGTGATATAATAGTTGATGTTATGGTTTATGTCTAGTTGTCCCCCCAAATCCTCATGAGTCAGGGGATGGGGACTTCTAGAGTTTGAGACTTGATCCATGATTCCTAGGATTATGGGTTTCAGTACTGATGAGATTATGGGTCGAAGTCCTTCTGGGATTATGGGTGTAGCCTAAGGCAGAGGCTAAGGCGGAGAACCTGAATGTAATATAGAGAGAGAGAGACAGACAGACTCGGGCTGTTGCTGTTGCTCTGCTGCCGTGTTTGGTTGGCTGCCTCTGCCACCATTTTGCTGCTGTTCTGCCACCATGAAATGGATGCTCTCCACCCTGCTCTACTCAGCCGTGGGCCAGCCGAATATGGAATGAAACCTCTATGAACTATGAGCTAAATAAACCTTTCCTTCCTTCATCTTGGGTGTCTGGTATTTGTCCCAGCAACGAGTAAAAAGTAACTAATACAGTTGACATGATTGTCTCACTTAGTAATCATATGATAACCATGGCACTTGTCACTGGCTGAAGATAACAGGTAGAACTGATAACAGGAAGCATCGTTTAAAAGTCAGTTGCAGGGGCCGGGGAGATAGCTCCATGTCACAAGTGCCTGCCTGGCAAGTGCAAGGTCATGAGTTCAAACCTCAGTCCCGCTAAATAAATAAATAAATAAATAAACAAACAAATAAATAAATAAATTTCAGTTGAATATGCAGAGAAATTTTTGTTCATTTTGTCACCAATTTTTATAAAAGCTTAATTCAGAATCAGCTATTCCAGTAATTTCTAAGGGATTTCCCTGAAGACTAAAGCTTAATTAAGAGTAAAATGAGAAAGGTAATAGAAACCATGTTCTCCCACACAGGTTTGCAGTTCACTCGTTCCTTCATTTGTGTGCCATTCTGGCAGGCACGGGGGGACTTAGGATGGACTGGACACATAGCCTATGGCATAAGAACTTTGAGCGCAGTGGCATAGCAGAGCATGTTATTCCTGTCACCTGGATAAATGGGTGGCATGCCTTTTTGTTTCTGTAGGTGTTATCCGTTTCTACTTATTCCATACCAGCAGAAATTAGGACTCTGGAATTTAGAAGCAAAAGGAGAAAATTTTTCTTTCTCTTTCTTTCTTTCTTTCTTTATTTTAATTTTTCCTTATTTAAGAAAAAGCATCTCTCAGAGAGACAGGTCATTCCTTAGAACATCTTGGAAATCAGGACTCTATTTGTGTCACTATAGAAGTCAAGAGCAGTGGCAGGCTGCCCATGCCACTGTCTGATTTGGGTGCTCTGGGTGTCACCAAGGTAGGGTGGATGTCTCAAGCAGAAAAAAAACTGCCAAAGATTTCAAGATTTGAAACATGTTTAAATGCGAGCATCACTATTTGTAAAAACTACAGAAACGATCCCTGAAAGTGTAGTCTTAGCATTACTTTTTTGAAATATAAAAAAGATCATAAGGGGCCCGGTGGGATGGCTCAGTGGTCTAAAGCGCCTGCTTGGGGAAGCTTGGGCAGCTTCAGGGACTGCAGTTCGATCCCCGGCACCACATGCGGCTCCAGCCCTGCCCTCAGGGTGGGCTGAGCCGGCCATAAAAATGAGTGAATAAACAAACAAAGGTTCTGAAACAAGAAAAAATAAATAAATAAATAAAATTTAAAAAAATTATAAAAAAAAAAGATCATAAATCTCTGCATGACAGTGGTTAACAGGTGTTCACTGAGAAAATGAATAATGAGAAATAGATCAAATGAATGTAATAACACTTTGAAGTGACTTTGTGTTTCAGCAGGCAGCAGCATTGATATACACTGAAAACACCAAGTTTGGATACAATACTTACTTCTCAACCAATACATTTTCAAAGATTTAAAAGTTCTAGAATGCAGTAGTCTATGTTGGTGCACGGAGGTAAACTTCTATAACCTGGATAGGATGGAAAGCATCTGGACAGTATCTATTAAAAACCTAAAGATATATTCTGTTTGACTCAGTTATTTAACTTCTAGTTAGTTACCATTACGTGTTTGCAAAATGAATACAGGTGTTCATTGAGAGTTGAGATCAACATTGAGAGTTGAGTATCTGAAAACAGCAGAAATATCCAGTACTGGAGATTGGCTGACCACTGTAGTAGAATACCCTAAAGCCACGGATGAAGATGGAGTTCTCCAACGCATTATTAAGTAAAACTTCAAATCATATACTGTGTATACAGGGAGATCCTATTGATAAAAAGAAAAAGCCTGCACCTATGTAGCTTAAAGCCTCCGCAGGACCACAGCACACTTCCTCACCTTATGTTAGGATTTGTTGAGTTTGAGTAATATATAGATCCTACAAAGGGAAGCAGTTTCTTAAATGCTCACTGTTGTCCTAAGGTTTTGTTGTAAGTACAAGTACTAGAAATCAGTGTATTCTCTGTACCTTTAGCATTGATAAAAATATAAATCCAAAGAGAAATTACAAATTAAATGCTCTAAAAAATCTATGTAATAAAAACTCATATTAACAGAAGATGTGCTAAAAATGATCTCCCTGATGAAATTAGTGCTATAAAATATCTCCAAACCATGAAGTCTATGTTTGTAATTCAGGATAATCAGACCATATTCAGTCAATACTATGGACCAATTTTAATGACCATGGCACTTTAAAATTCTAAATTTGTTTTGTTTTGTTGTTTAAAATTAGAGTTAATATGCATTAAGTATACTGGGAAATAAAAAATATGTTGATCTACTCTCTCGCAGATGTTGAAAAAAGCATAATTTCAACATAGAATTCGCCATGTTTGGAATTAAAATGGTAAAAACTGAACTCATTTAATTTAAAAACTGCCATAACTGAGGTTTTCTTATCATTATTTCTATTTTGTCTTTAGCTGAAAGTTCCAAGTACCCCAGTGCCATGTTCTGTGGCTTTCACAGGACCCAAATGCATCGTCCCCACGTTAAACCAGTTTCTGGCATTTTCTCATTATCTCTCATTAATTAAACTAGTGCATTACTCACTTTAATTATGTTAATTTTCAGGATGTCACTTTTAATTTTTAATTTATTAGAATTTTAAAATTTAAGTCTCTGTGTATGAGAATGCCACTCAGTTGCAAAGAAGCTTGACCATCATTTCTTGGAAAGAATTCATGCTGAGGCTGATTATATCGTTTTTACATTGACACTTGCCGACTCTGTGACTGTCAGATTTGCTTTCTGACTCATAAAAAGTTAAAATCCAGAGAAAGATGTTTTGAAATATTTATGGCATGCGTGGTAGGATTTTGAGTGATTCTTATCTTCTCTTTGTCCTTTCATGAATCATTTCAAACACTTTAGAAGATCATGATTACTTATATAAACTTGAAAGTATATAGCAAAGCTCATTTTCTTGTGAAAAAAATAAAAATAGAATGTTCGTTTTATCACTTAAAGGTGACAGACAAGCCAGGCGTGGTGGCTCACGCCTGTAATCCCAGCACTTGGGAGGCTGAGGCAGGAGGATCGCTGCGAGTTTGAGACCAGCCTGGGCTACAAAAGTGAGCTCAAAGCCAGCCTGAACTGCACAGTGAGACCCTGTCTCAAAAGCCAAAAAAAAAAAGGTGACAGACAAAGAAAAATAAGGTCTAGCACTAAGCCGAATGTGATCACAACCTAGAATCTGGATAATGGAATTTTTCATATTTAATAACTCAGATGGCTATCCCAATAAATAGATAAAATTAAAACTAATCTTGTGTAAAGAACTTGCAGGCTTCAGGTAATATATGTCCAGAATCCCTAGGGGTCCTTAGATCTGGTTGAAAAGATACTTTTATTTTATTAGAACATGATTGTAGTACGCTATGTATGTATGCATCTTAGGGAGTAGATAAATGTATGTAGCACATCCTGATTCTTTTTTGCTCCCTTTCCCCTCGCTACTCACTTCCTACCATCTCTAGAGTGCCTTCCCCAATTTTCATTATTATTGTTATCATTTTTATATCATGTTTACAATATAATGTTCATATTTATTGTATTTGGTACACATGTATGACACACCTTAAATGTTGTTGTGTTCCTTCTCCCTCTCCCTTAAGCCTTGATCCTTTAGAACGGCAACCTGCCTATTTTCTATTATCAACCTAATTTTACTCTTTTTTGTTTGTTTGTTTGTTTGTTTCTTTGAGACAGGGTCTCGTTATACAATTCAGGCTGGCCTTGAGCTCACTTTTGTAGCCCAGGATGCTCTCAAACTGACACCAATCCTCCTGCCTCAGCCTCCTAAGTGCTAGGATTACAGGCATGCACCACCACTCCTGGCTCTAATTTTACTGTTTATTTGTGCTTTGCATTTCTCAAATCAGAGACACCATATGATATTTAAGTTTGTGTATCGGAATTACTTCACATAAATTTATGTTTTCCAAGTGTACCCATTTTCTAAAATATCTCAGATTTATCCTTCTTTATAGCTGAGTAGCATTCCATTATGTATAGATATCACATTTTAAAAACCATCTGTCTGGGCCAGGGAGGTAGTTCAGTATTCTAAGCACCTGCTTGGCAAATGTGAAGACTGGGCTTTGGTCCCTAGTACTGCATGCTGTGCTCACCCAGTGCTTAGCCAGCCAACTGATACCAAGTGTGGTGGTGTACATATATAATCCCAGCACTGAGGAGGCTGAGACAGGAGGACCATTATAAGTTCATTCAAGTCTTTTTTTTTTTTTTTGCAGGACCAGGATTCGAACTCACGACCTTGTACTTGCCAGGCAGGCACTTGTGCCACAGAGTTATCTCCCCAGCCCCGTATGAGTTCAAGCTACGCAGCGAGACCCCATACCAAATAAATGAAGAAAAGACTTCTTTAAAAAATCCATTTGTCTGTTGATGGGCATATAGGCTCCTTGTAATATTTATCTATTATGAATTGTGCTGCTTTAAACATTGGTAGGCATGAATTACTCTAATATGGTGTCTTTAACTCTTTGGGGAAGATACCAGAAGAATGTCATACCACACGTCTTGATAGAGCTATGTCAAATGGAATTTCTATTTTTAGTTCCTTGCAAAATCTCCATACTGATTTCCATTTGGTTGTATTAGTGTACGTTCCCGCCAATAATAGAGGGGGTTTCTCTGTTCCCCTACATGACTTAGGGTTTTTTTATAGCAAGCAAGGTAAAAGTAAAGTGGCACCATCTTCTAGTGACCGCAATCCCCCCAACCCCTATCATTATCCTTTTAGATTTTTCTGACCCTTTGCATGTTCACCTAGATCTTTTGCTGGTTCTCTTGAGATACTCATAATTCTCTAATTCACCAGAAGTCATTTTGATATCCAGATAGGAATAATGCAATAAATGCCATCTATGGATAGAAAACAACAGACTTTGTTCTGAGTGGGTGCCAAGCAGAAAGCCTAATATAACAGAGTTTTGGTTATAATTGAAAATAGGAGAGAGTGCAGGGTTTTAAAGCCTAAAACAACACATAGTGGTTCTACATTAAGAAAGCAAAGTCGCTGAGTGCTGCTGATCTCCCCCTTGCCCCAAGTGTCTGGACCCGTAGTTGTACTGGGTTCCAAGAGGATCAGCACCTTTGCAGTATGCATAATGCACTCTATTCTAGATTTTGGAGCCCTGGAAGGGTTGTAGGTCATATGGCTTAACCAGGATAAATCAGCATCCAGACAACAGTTGAAACCACCACTTGACAAGGAAACTCTGAAAGGTAGAGGAAACTTTAAAAATGTGCAGGCAAAAGAAGCACAGAGTAATTATTAGTTGCTCATTGGATCAACTGGAACTAGGATCTAATTCTCTTCATTTATGTCCCAAACCCATTTACAATTGCAATTAACAGTAAATTCATCTTAAATAAACTGCCTGTCCTCTTCCTGAACAATGACAACATACAAGAACTCTGCATTTAGCAAGATATAGTACGTGGCACCTACTAAGCCAGAGTTTGTCAAAAACAGTTGTCTTTGGTGAACTTCCCCCTCTACTATCTGTCTCTTAGTCTCAGTTCCCATAACAGGAACCTGAGACCAAGGCTTCTCTGCTGTCTAAGTGCTAAGAAAGTGCTCTGGGAAACCTAAGTGGAAATGAGGTCAACAGGACTCAAAAGGGAGAGAAAAAAGGAACCATGTGATTCAGGCAAAGTGATTCAGGCTAGAGGGAGAGAACTTCAGGCTGAAACCACAAGGCACTTCTGGAGTGAAAATTACACTTCAGCATTTCATCTTCATGACTTGAGGCATAATAATAATAATAATAATAATAATAATAATAATAATAATAACCTGTATGCTTGAGTCTTGACAGAAGACCTGGCTGTGCTACAGTGGCTGTTTTATATTCATCAGTACTGACATTAGTTGGAATTTTCCCAGTAAATAACATAAATGTCAAGAAAAAGATACTATCAAAACCTGTCAAGGGCAGCATGACAGGAGCCTGCCTCAACTTGCTTGGTACCGGGAAATTTCAGATGGCTCTCTGTGTTTCTTGATGTGTGATGTATGAATTTCATTTCAAGTGAGCAGAATTCAGAGCAAGCAGAGAATTTTAAGCAACTGCAAGTCCTACACTGAAACTTTGAGTTTGGCAATCGAAGAGACTTTGGACCATTTGTGTTATAGGCATGTTTGCTACCAGCTAAGGTATTTGGAAAGTATGACATCTTCAGATAGTAACCTCTCGGTATAACTCAGTGAAAAATTGAAATAGATTTGACCATGAATGGCTTTTAAAAAATAAAGCAGTAGACTCAAACCGAACCGCTGGGAGCTGAGCCTGCACGCCCGCCGGGGGTAAGCTCCCTGCGCCCCTCTGCCCCGCCTCTGCGTTCCCGCGACTAACTTCCTGTTCCAGCCCAAACCCAAATTGCACCGCTGGCAGCTGAGCCTGCGCGCCCGCCGCTGGTAAGCTCCCTACGCCCATCTGCCCTGCCTCTGCGTTCCCGCGACTAACTTCCTGTTCCAGCCAGACCCAAACCGCACCGCTGGGAGCTGAGCCC
>PVJA010050179.1:0-13411 GCA_004027025.1 Myocastor coypus | reverse complement strand
GACCAGGGTTCAAACTCACAACCTTGCACTTGCCAGGCAGGCACTTGTGCCACGGAGCTATCTCCCTGGCCCCAGCCTTGTCTTACTCTTGATTTTATTATTTTTTAAAGGTTTATTTTTTATTTTATTTTATTTTTTCCTTGTTTCAGAACTTTTGTTTGTTTGTTTATTTATGAGATGGCTCAGAGGGCAGGGCTGACACAGCATGTGGTGCCAGGGATCGAACCGGGGTCCCTGCAGCCGCCTTGCAGGCGCTTTAAACCACTGAACCATCCTGCCGGGCCCCTTACTCTTGATTTTAGAGGCAAGCCTTTCAGCTTTTTTCTCATTTAGTGTGATGATATTGGCCATTGGCTTATCATAAATGACTTTTAAATTTTTTTTATAGTTTTTTTCTCTTTTTTGCAGTACCAGGGATCAAACTCAGGACTTGCACTTGCCAGGAAAGCACTTATTCCACTGAGATATCTCCCAGACTCTGATTTTTTAAATTTTTGAGCTAGCATCTTGGTATATAATCCAAGCTGGCCTCGAACTCTCAGCAATCCTCCTGCCTCAGCCTCTTGAGTGCTGGAATTATGGGCATAAATGACTTATTAGACTGATATTAGGGTGTTCTAATGCCTATTTTCTGCAATATTTTACCATAAATGAATGTTGGATTTTGTCAAAAGCTTTTCTGTATCAAGGGGCCGGGAAGATAGCTCCACAGCACAAATGCCTGTCTGGCAAGTACAAGATTGTGAGCTTAGAATTTATTTTATTTTATTTTTTTCTTGTTTCAGAACCTTTGTTTGTTTAGTCACTCATTTTTATGGCCAGCTCAGCCCGTCCCGAGGGCAGGGCTGGCACAGCATGTGGTGCCGGGGATCGAACTGCAGTCCCTGCAGCCGCCCAAGCTTTCCTAAGCAGGTGCTTTAGACCACTGAGCCATCCTGCTGGGCCCCAAGGCCGTGAGTTTAAACCCTGGTCTCACTCACAAAAAAACAAAGAAAACCTTTTCTGTGTCTATTCTTTTTTTCCACTTTAAATAGTACTTTACTGAGATTTTTATTTTTTATTTTTCTGTATCTATTGAAATGATCCTGTGAATTTTTTGAGGGGCAGAGGGTAACTAGGAATTGAACTCAGGACCTCACATTTGCCAGGCAGGTGCTGTGCCACTGAGCTATGTCCCCAACTTGGTCATGGAACCTTTGCTCTTTCTTCTGTTTATATAATGTATCATATTTATTAATTTGCGTTTGTTGAGCCATCCCTACATCCTGGGATGAGGCATCCTTGCTCATGGGATATGATCTTTTTAATGATTGGTTGCATTGTGTTTGCCAGTCAGTATCTTGCTGAGGGTTTTTCTGTCTATGCTCATTAAATAGATTGGCCTCTCTTTTTTGATTGGGTCTTCGTCTGGTTTTGAACTCAGGGTCATGCTAGCTTCCAGGAACAATTTGCATTCTCACTTGTGTCATTAATGAGCTTAAGAAGTAGTGAAGTGAGGTCTTCTCTGAAGTTCTTAGAGAACTCAGCAGTAGACTCACAAGACTCAGACGTTGCTTAGCTGGTGGGCTGTCTTGCTCTTTATCATTTCATTTTCACTGCCTGTCACCAGAGTATTTGGGGCTCTTACATCTTCTTGGCTCATTTTTTGTCATTTGTGCACAGTTAGGAATCAACCTATTTCTTAATCCCCCAGGTCTCTGGCGTATAGGTTCTCTAAGTAGTTAATAATCGCCTGAATTTTTGTGGTGTCTGTTGCGATTTCGCCCTTTACATTTCTAGTTGCATTGGTTTGGGTCTTTGCTTTCCTGTTCTTGGTACAGTTAGCTAAGGGTTTGTCTGTTTTGTATATTCTTTTTAAAGAACTAACCTTTCAACTTTCTGATGTATTGATTCTTTTGAGTTGTTTTGTTCCTCTCCCTTTCGGTAGATTCTGCCCTAATCTTTGTGACTTCCTTCCCTGTACCAGCCCAGCATTTGGATTGTTCTTGCTTTGCGGGGACCCTGAGGCAGATGGCTAGGTATTTACAAGAACCTAGGGGCAGATGCTTAGGTATTCACTGGGGCTTGCTGTGCCTTCCGGCTGACTGTATGTACGGTTATGCACTTTCCTCTCGGGACAGCTTTCATTGTGTCTCATAAGGTCTAATGCGTCATGTCTACGTTACTGTTTGATCGCAGGAACTGTCTAGTTTCCTTCTCATCTTATCTTGCGACCCATTGATTATTGAATGAGGCATTGTTCCATTTCCATCCATCGTGTATTTCGGGGCTTTCTTTTGCCACTGACTTCTGGCTTCCTTGTGTTCTCATCTCGTAATGAGCATGGTATGACCCACATTTGTTGCACTGACTGAAGTACATCCTCTCACCTAGCATGTGGTTCATTTGGGAGAAAATCTTAGGTGCTGCTGAGAAGAACGCAAGTTCTGACCCAAAAAGCACAAGAAGGACAAGGCTGTGGCTAGCACTACTACAAGCTCCCCTATCCCTAAAACCCTTGCTGCTGTCGCAAGCACAGGACAGACTCAGGGTAGCCCCAGATCTCAAGGAGGAGGCTGAAAGCCAAGCTGACCACAGCCCACACCACTTAGAGAAGCATGTGGAGGAAGCAGCCCTGAAAGCGTAACATTTGAGTGTCCTCAGGCAGCTGGACGTGTTTGCTAGGATGCAAATTGTATTTGGTTTGCACTGCATTCAATTTCAAATTGGCTAAAATGCATTTGAGCTTTTAGGTTCTAACATTTGTTGAGTAATTGCTAGGCTGAAGCTCACCCTGTAAAAAGGCAGGGGCCAGGTGGAGTTATAGCACCATCAGTGAGCGCAGTGTACAGTGTTAGTGGTATTCTTTTATTGACAGCTGATATAAATTCACATAGAATAAAATATCTTAATATAAAAATTCCTTTTAAAGAGGGGGGTTTAAGTATTGTTGCCATTCTTTTTTTCTTTTATTTTAAAGAGGAAAAGCAAAAGCAAAAACTAGAACAAATAAGAACAAAGATGGAACCAAAGCAATAAGACAGTACAAATGGTACAGAACTTCAGAATGAGAGTGGAATGTTAACGATGGTTGTTGCACTGCATACTGTGATCATCAAATTTGTTGCTCAGACAACCAGACGTAAATATGCAATATTGATCAAACAGTTAAACATTCACTCTTCCTTTCAATAAACCTTAATTTTTCCCCCTTGTCTGCTTCACTTTTTAGTTTTTAACTTACTTTATTTATTTTTTAAAAGAATTTTTAAATTTTATTTATTTATTTTTCTTGTTTCAGAACTTTTGCTTGTTTATTTATTTATTTATTTTTATGGCCAGCTCAGCCTGCCCTGAGGGCAGGGCTGGCGCAGCATGTGGTGTCAGGAATCGAACTGTGGTCCCTGCAGCTGCCCAAGCTTTCCCCAAGCAGGCGCTTTAGACCACTGAGCCATCCTGCTGGGCCCCCTTCCTCCTTTTCTTGATCCTCCTCTCTCCCTACCTTCTTTAAAAAAAATTTTTTTTTTGTTTCAGAACTTTTGTTTGTTTATTTATTTATTTTTATGGCCAGCTCCTGAGGGCAGGGTTGGTGCAGCATGTGGTGCTGGGGTTTGAACTGCAGTCCCTGCAGCCACCTAAGCTTTCCTAAGCAGGCGCTTTTGACCACTGAGCCATCCTGCCGGCCCCCTTAACTTACTTTAACGAGAGTGTAACAATAATAGATAAGACATTAAGGTCGTACATATTTGTAAGAACAAGATGAAAGGCATTCAACCATGGTTGTCATCCTCCCTCTAGCTGAATAGACATGAACATTTAATGCCACAGTCTTCCCTGGTGCTGATGGCATCGCCTCTGGGATGAACCAGGTTTTGAGGTCCAGGATGAGACTGAGAAATGAAAGCATGTCTCTCAGGACACTGGTTTCTATGGGTGGGCAGCCAGTTGATTGGGGACACTAGAATTTCATTCCAGTCTGTTTCTCTGTGTTTCTTTTCCCTCTTCTCTCCTTGCTTTCATTTCCCTCCCCTCCACAGGCCTGCCTGTCTTGTATGAACCCATCCAGGATGGAGCCTTTGGTTATATAAAATACTCATTGTCTAAAATATCAGGCTCCATGTATACTTTTGTCTTCTTCTTCCCATTGAGATATATAATGTGCAGAGTTCTTGTATTTGGAAGGGGGCAAGGGCTTGGATCTCAACTTTGAAGCAGCATCTTGACTTCCCTGGGTTTTCTGTCTTTCGCTAAAGCTATGTGAAGCTTACGGATAAAACAATAGATTTCTGAGTTAAAGCAGAGGACGTGTCTTCTTTGGCTGGTGGAATGCTGTGAACATCTGCGAAGTCCATTTGTTGGAAGCTTTGATTCAACTGGTATTTCCTTCACTTATGTTTTCTTGGAGATCCTTTTTTGGTGGTGAGGTAACCTGTCTATTTGTTATGTTGAGTATGGAGGTCCCCTGCTATAAAATTTTGATGTTTATCTGATGTTTTACATCCAGCAATGTCTTAGGAAGTTGATGATGCTGGTGTTTGCTGTAGATATATTTGCAATTGTTAGCTCTTCCTGGAGTATTGTTCTCTTAAGCAGTATATGGTGCCCTTTTTTTTTTTCCTCTTCTGATCTGTTTAAGTTCTAATCACTTTGTTTGAAGATACAATCGCTATTCCTGGTTGTTTGCAGATTCCCACTGTATGAAATATTGTTTTCCGTCCTTTGACATTTAATGTTTAAATGTTTTTTTGAATTCCATGTGGTTTTTGTATTTGGCATATTTTTGGATTCTATTCCTGGAACCAGAGTGCCAAATTGCGATTTTTTGATGGAGGCACTTAGAACATTCATTTTGAGATTTACTACTTCATATATTGATTTCCTCCTGCATTTTCCCTGTTGCTGATTTCTTTTTTCTTCCTCTTCTTGCGTCCTCTGGCGGGCGTCCTGGTTCTATTTGTCACTGGGGCTTCATCTCTCTTTCGAGGATATTTCTAGGGTATTCCTGAGAATTTTTCCAGGGACGGTTTTGTGTTTATGAATTCCTGGTTGCTCACAGAAGGACTTCATTTCTCTGTCAATTTTGAAAGATGGGTTTGGGGACATCCATGTGGGTTGGAAATCGTGTTCTTTCAGGGCTTGAAACACTTCACTGAACGTTGTTTTTGGCCTTTAAGGTTTGCGTTGATATATATATATATATATATATATATATATATATATATATATATATTTGTGTGTGTGTGTGTATGACCGGGGTTTGAACTCATGACCTTGTACTTGCCAGGCAGGCACTTGTGCCATGGAGCTATCTCCCCAGCCCCTGCGTGGCTATAATTTTAATGGGTTTACCCTTATAAGTGAATTGCTGCTTTCTCTAACAGCTTTTTACAGACTCCATCTCCGGGTTTGACCTTCTAGAATTCTGACTGCCGTGTATCCTTTCATGATTATGGCCATTTTAGATTATGACGCCTCACTTCTCCATGTGCTGCATCCTTTCTCCACATTTGGAAAGCTTTATGCTATTTGCTCTGAAACAGTTTATTAGATGCCATCTGTGCTGTCTTCTGCTTTTTCACTACTTCCAGTTAATCTTCGATTAGCAGTTGGGTCCATTTTTCCTGTCCTGTTGTTTGTAGGGTACCTGTGTCCTGACACCTGCCTTCTTATTGGTTGCCTCAGTTGCCCATCATTTCCATAGAAATTTTAATCTCTTGAGTTTAGGCTGGCCACCCTTTCATAGACTCTAATTCTTTATTTTTTTGTATTTGATAGAAAGTCTCACTACACAGCTTGGACTCGAAGTGATCTTCCTGTCTTCAGGCTCCCTAGCACTGGGATTACAGGCATGTGCCACCATGCCTGGACATGGTGGCTGGCTCAGCGCACATGAGCTAGGGCGGGTGTGCCATGTGGTACCAAAGATTGAACCCTAGACCCTGCACTTGTCTAAGCAGGCTTTGGGTTTACTAAGCTGTTCCACCAGCCCTCTAATTCTTTGGTAAACTGGTCATTCATATTTGTTTCATTGGGTTTGGCTCATCTAGCTTTTTATTAGTGATGCCCTATGGATCCACTTTGCAGGACCTGGAAAATTATAGAGGCATTTTTTGCCCTGTCTTCTAATGTTTGTACTCTTTTTTAAAAAAATTTTTATTTTATTTTATTCTTGTTTCAGAACTTTTGTTTGTTTGTTTGTTTGTTTTTATGGCCGGCTCAGCCTGCCCTGAGGGCAGGGCTGATGCAGCATGTGGTGTTGGGGATCGAACTGTGGTCCCTGCAGCCTCCCAAGCTTTCCTAAGCAGGCACTTTAGACCACTGAGCCATCCTGCCGGGCCCTAATGTTTGTACTCTTGCTATTGTTTTGTTTTGTCTTGGACTGAGCTTCGCAGGCACTTGGAATGAACAAGCTTTGTTGCTAGCATGGATTTCTCTTTAGTTAGTGTTTGCTTTTCAATGACATGCCCTGAGCTTGGCTGTTGTAGACCATTGCCACTGTCTCATGATCTGACCTCCTCCATTAACCTTGGAGAGGAAGGTGAAATGTGATTTCCCAGTAGCCAGTTCTCTGGGATTAGAGTCCAGTACTGCTGGATCCTGGCAGATGGAGACAGTGATTAGTAGCACCATGTCCAGCACTTTGGCGTCTTGGCTATGTCTACTAAATCAGCAACATTAGTAGCATCAAAAACAAAGCTGAGGGGCCCGGAAGGATGGCTCAGTGGCCTAAAGCGCCTGCTTAGCAAAGCTTAGGGCAGGCTGAGCTGGCCATAAAAATAAATAAATAAACAAACAAAAGTTCTGAAACCAGAAAAAAAAATGAAATTAAAAAATTAAAAAAATTAAAAAAACAAAGCTAATTATTGACATACCACATGAACCATTAGTCACAGACAAGAGAACCCTAATCACAAATAAACACTATGAGAAACCAAATCTTGACATACAGAAAATGTCTCTTAAATACAACAGTGCTACCTCTACTACCAATAGAAAAGAATTCAACAGTGATAGCGTAGAGTTGACTATCCAAAGCTTAATAAAGCTTACTTGTTATACACTTAAGATAGCAGGGTGAGGGAGAAGACACTGAAAGAAGAACATTATAAAAATTAAGCAGTGGCAGATGAGACACCGGAGAGACAAGTGAGGTGGAGATCCTATTGTGGAGCAAAAGAGACTCGGCAGAATTAAACCGAGGTGATACAAAAGAGCAAACCTGAAAAGCCAAGACAGAAAGGAGAAAAACAGAAGGATAAAAATTTTATTTATTTATTTATTTATTTATTTATTTATTTACTTATTGCAGGACCAGGGGTTGAACTCAGGACCCTGCGCTTGCCAGTCAAGGGCTTGTTTCACTGAGCTATCTCCCTGGCCCCATGAAGAATAAAAATTGAAAAGGAAAACAGAAGGCAAATGGAAAAAGGAGAAAACAACAGAGAATCCTCCAACCTAAAAAATAAAATAAAATAGATAGATAGATGACAGATAGATAGAATAAAAAATAATGAAGAAGAGGGAAAAATCTGAATCCAATTTTTGTCTCTGTTTAAATGAATACTTCCTTTCTGAGATCCACATTACTTTCAGTCCAGCAGGCCAGGTTTTTCTCTGCCTAGCGTCGCATCTTGCAGAAGTTTTAGGCCTCCCCCACCCCCCCATCCCAGAAGTCCAGTTTTGCCTCCACGCCAAGTATGGCCTTGCTCACATTAGACAGTGGGGTCACGAGTCAGACCTTGGTCTGTGCTCAATGCAGCAGCAGGGCAAGGTGACAGGGGACTGCTGGGCTCACAGCAGCACATTCGGAGATAACCACTTTGGGGTTTTACTTCTCTTTTATGGGAAAAAGGTTAAACAAATATTCATAACAAAATTACAGCCAAATAACAATAATGGGTCCATGTTCTTATCTTTAAAGTCATTCCTCAGGGTGCAAGACATGGGCATGAAAACTTCTCCAATAAGTATTAGCATAAATCTTCCTTTTTTGGTGTATTTGGTACAGCGTTTTGCTATGCAGCTTAGACTCAGAGTGATCCTCCCATTTTAGCTTCCCCAGCGCTGGTGTTACAGGCATGCACCGCCACGCCTGGACTTGGTGGCTGGCTCAGCGTACCTGAGGGTGGGACCAGCATGGCCTCCAGCCCCAGGAACTGAACCTGGATCCTTGCGCTTGCATAGACAGGCACTTAGTCTGCTGAGCTATCTCACAGCCCACAAACCTTCCTTTTTAATGAATAAGAGACACTAATAGGATAACTGTCTTCCATTTTTCCCTTTTTCCCTACAGTCCTTTCTGCTTATAGATATCCTAGTTCCTGTTTCCTTTTTTTTTTTTGTCTTTTTGAGTCAGGGTCTCACTGTGCAGTTCAGGCTGGCCTTGAGCTCACTTTTGTAGCCCAGGCTGGCCTTGAACTCTCACCAATCCTCCTGCCTCAGCCTCCCAGATGCGCCACCACTCCCAGCTTCCCGTTTCCTTTTGAACAACTTCTTCTCATTTTATAATATCTGTTGTACATTTTTTTTTTTTTTTTTGCCACGAGATGTGTTTTATTTTCACTCAACATACAAATAATTTTCTATAATATCCCAGGGCAAATCGGAGAATTTGGCAGTCTGACTGGGCACGGGGTCCCCTCTGAGACCCACGGGCTGGTGGCATTGGCACGGAGTGCCCGGGTTCACAGTGCAGCTTGTGGCTCGTGTCCATCTTGCGAGTGGCTCTTCCTCCACGCATCATGACAGGTGTGGGAGGGGGAATCCTCTGGGCTCTTAGGAAATCTCACTCCGCTTTTCCTGCTCAATGGTCTTTTTAGTTGGCAAGGTGTTCTTCTCCTGCGTCTCTGTCTTTTTCAGCTTGGCCTTATCGAAGCTGGCGATTTCCCCCATGTCTGGTTTGTCTGCCATTTTCTTAAAACAATCCGAAGTGTCTCGCTCCAAGCCCGAGCTCCCGGTACTCCCACTCGCGTTGCTGCAGCAAGAGACCCTGCTGTACATTTTAGAACTTACTTAATGTTTCACTTTTTCATACCACAGAGGCAATTCAGTGTTTACATATGTGAAGATGATTTCTTTCACTTATGAGTGTAGTTTCTAGTTGCATCCATTTAACTATAAAAGCCTCAAGTTTATATATCTTTGTGACTGGATAATCTTCCACTATATAAAAACTACATATTTTTTATTCATTCTTGGGTTGATGGGCGTTTGGGCTATTTCTAAGATTTTTTTTTTTTTTTTTTTGCTGCAAAAGGGTTTATTTTCTTTTGGTCCAAGATTTGGAAGGGGGCTCCAGAAAGGTAAGAAAGCTGCCTAATGGCTGGAGGGAGAGGGTTAGGCCAAATCCATATTTCTAAGATTTAGTTGTAAAATAAATTGGTTGCTGTAAACATGAGTGCACAGGGGCTGAGGAGATAGCTCCATGTCACAAGTGCCTGCCTGGCAAGTGCAAGGTCATGAGTTCAAACTCTGGTCACCCCCCCCCCCAAAAAAAATGAGTGCACAGGGCTGGGGAGATAGCTCAGTGGCATAAGTGCCTACCTGGTGTCTTAGTTACTTTTTACTCGTTGCGGGGACAAATACCCAACACTCAAAATGAAGGAAGGAAAGGTTTATTTAGCTCACAGTTCCTGAAGGTTTCAGTCCATATTCGGCTGGCCCAAGGCTGAGTGGAACAGAGCAGAGAGCATCCAGGTCATGGTGGTGGAACAGCAACAAAATGGTGGCAGAGATAGCCAACCAAACAGGGCAGCAGAGCAACAGCAACAGCTCAGTCTGTCTCTCTGTCACTCTTTATATTACATTCAGGCTCTCTGCCCTAGGATATCTGCCCTAGACCACACCCATAGTCTCAACCTTACTCAGACCAATAATCCCATCAGTACTAAAACACAATCCCAGGGATCATGAATCAAGTCTCAGTCTATAGAAGCCACACCCCATGATTGCATGAGGCTTTGGGGGGACAACTAGACATAAACCATAACCCCTGGCAAGTACAAGGTTGATCCCTGGTACCGCAAAAACAAACAAACATGAGTGTACGTATATCATTGTGGTATGAGGTTTTTAATTCTTCTGGAAAGATACCTAGAAAGGAAAGAACTGAGTGCAATGGGAACTTTAATCTTAGTTTTTTTGGCATCTGCACTTTAATTTCTGTAGTGGTTACACCTGTCGACACTCACCCCAACAATGGAGAGAGGTTCCTTGTTTCTCAAAGCCTTCCCAGCATTTGTTATCAACTAATTTCTTTTTTCACTTTATATGTTTGGTACAAGGTCTCACTCTTCAAGTCAGACTCTGAGTGACCTCTTGACATCAGGCGGCTGGCTCAGTGCGTTTGGGGCAGGACCACCTTGGCACACAGTGCTGGGGACCTGCCCTGGGTCCCTGTGCTCATCAGGCAGGCTCAGACCGCTGAGCTACCTCTCTGGCCCAATTAATTGATTTCTTGATGGTAGCCATTCTTTCTGGGGTGACATGGAGTCTCAGTGTTGTTTTAATTCGCATTTCTTGAATAATCAATGATGTAGAACATTTTTTCATATACTTATTTGCCATTTGTATTTTTTTTAGCTGAGAAGTGGGTGTCCGTCTGTCTCAAATGCCCACTTCTGTGCTGGGTCACTGCTTGTGGGGGGCCTGACATTTTTCCCAGTGCTTTACATGTTCCAGACATGAGTCCTTTGTCTGAGGAACAGTTAGCCAAAGTTTCCCCCCACACACACTGTGGGTCACCTTTTCTCTCTGCTTCTGATTTCCTTGGCTGCATCGAGGCTTTTTAATGAGATCCCAGTTGTCTCTCCTTTGGAGAACTTCCTGTTCTGTCTGGGTCTCATTTATAAACTACGGCTAGACCTGTGTCTGCAAGATTTCTACCACTTTCTCTTCCAGGAGAGTTAGTGTTTCCATTTTAATATTTAGAACTACAATTCATTTTGAAGTACATGGTGACAGTGATAGAGACAGGTCTGTTTTTCCAGCACCATTTGTTCTTAAAGAGGCCATCTTTCTTCAGGTGAACATGTTTGACCCCTTTGTCAAAGATAAAGTGGCTGAGTGTGTTTGTAATTGCATCTGCATCTTCTAATCTGTTCCTCTGCTCTTAAGTTCTGTTTTAATTTTTGCCAATACCATGGTGATTTTATCACAGTAGCTTTGTAATATAATTTCAAGTCAGGGATTGTGCTGTCTGCTGCCTTGCCTTTGTTGCCCAGGAATGCCTTTACTGTTCTAGATCTCTTCTGCTTCCAGATACATTTTAGGAAAGTTTTCTCTAGATCTGTGAGGTGTGCCATTGGTATTTTCTTTGGGATGGCACCAACTCTGTATAATAATTTTGGGAGCATCGCCATTTTCACTGTGTTGAGAATCAGCCAATTTTGAAAGCCAGACTCTCTGGGCCTAGCATCTCATTGTGGGGCATAGGGCCCCCCAACCTTCCCAGCTCTGAGCCTTAACTTCTCAGGGGGTCTATGTCTGGCCCCCATCCCCATGACTGTGTGAGTACTGTCGAACACAGGGTCATTACACTGAGCTGTGGGCTGTGCCTTTCTTTCTTTCTTTCTTTTTTAACTGTTAATTTTAAGTAAATGTCTCACTAAGTTGCTAATTTTTTTCTAGCTTCTCAACATGAAAAGTCAGGCCTCAGATTCCAGGTTGCTCTCTTTGTAACGGGCCATACACTCTTCTTCAAGTTCTCATTTTAATATATCATATATTGGTCCTCACTAGTTTCAAAATGTTTTGCCTGTCTCAAATTTCTCCCTGTTCCTCTTCTAACTTAATTTCTACATGATAAGAAGCTTTTATTTTTACAGTTTGGCTCGATTTGGGTTCAGATAGTCCTGCCACGTTGCCCATGCTAACTTATTTACCAACTTCCTGCCTTGGACTTACTTGTGCTTGTCATGCTCAGCTGAGAGGCATGGTTTTTATGGTTCAATTTTAGATAAAAAATGGTTTATAGGGCCTGGCGCGATGGCTCAGTGGTCTAAAGCACTTGCTTGGGAAAGCTTGGGCAGCTTCAGGGACCACGGTTCGATCCCCGGCACCACATGCTGTGCTAGCCCTGCCCTGGGGCGGGCTGAGCCGGCCATAAAAATGAGTGAATAAACAAATAAAGGTTCTAAAACAAGAAAAAAAATAAATATATACAAAAATGGTTTATAGAAGAAGGGCCCAGGCAACAGACCTCGGCCTTCGGAGCCAGGTCCAGACTCCTGTTTCTTGTCCAGGAAGTTCGTGCCTACTCTCTTGGAAGCAGAATGCAGAGAAGAACCCTGGACCAAGACATGAGAATTGGGGCCCCCACATAATTGGCTCTTTACTTGAAACAGTGGGCCAGACACATGTGGAGCCCTGCTACTTTATGACATTTCTAGGCACAACCTATCTAGCACCAGGCCTGCCGCAAGGACAGCCTATCCAGCAGCGAGGCCCTTCAGATGAGTGAGGCCTCCCTCCTCAGGCCTACAAGCAGCTCAGCCATCCCAGCAGCCCAGACTAAACAACTAACCTGTGGGCACGCAGTCCTGCCCCAAAGGTCATTGCTATACAGAATGATACAGAAAAGGAGCAAAATGCAATCTCAGGTCCTAAGCCCACCTGTAACAGATACAGTGGACACTACCATACAAGAAAATGGGAATCGTGCAAATGAAATCCCTGAATCTATAGCTTCTGAGGTAGACAGACAAGTGCAGAAAAGTAATAGAGCAACTCAGCCCAGAGATAACACCAGAAGTAAAAAAAGAAATAAATGAATTAATAGACTCTGAAGTGGAAAAACAACTGCAGAAAAGTATAGAGGAAACCAGAGCAGAAATAACCACTGAAGTTAAAAAACACATCTCTAAATTAATAGCATCTAAAGTAGGGGAAACAACTACAAAAACATACAGAGGAAAACAGAGCAGAAATAATCTCTGAAATAGAGAGAGAAAGGATAACTATAATGAGAGACTTTAGTACTACTAAAGAAGACACTGATAAAAAATTAGAGGTAAAAGCCTGGGCTACAAAAGTGAGCTCAAGGCCAGCCTGAACTGCACAACGAGACCCTGTCACACACACACACACACACACACACACACACACACACACACACAAAATAGAGGTAAATAGAAAAATAATGGATTCCCTGACGGAGCAATATAGGAAAAAATAGATCACATGAAACAGTTGCAAAGAGATATACAAGAAAATAAAATTTTAATCACACACTGGCAAAACCATATAAATGAAAGTGAAGATAGAGTTTCAGGTCTTGAAGACCCCATTGCAGCTAGTGAAAAGGTAAGAAAGGATCTCTTAAAAACAACAAGGAGGGACTGGGGAGATAGCTCCGAGGCACAAGTGCCTGCTGGGCAAGTGCAAGGTCGTGAGTTCGAACCCTGGTCCCACAAAAAAAAAAAAAAAAAAAAAA
>PVJA010050178.1:0-13408 GCA_004027025.1 Myocastor coypus | reverse complement strand
CGTCCTGGGGTATGATTGGTTCCACCCTAGGGCGCAATGAGTCCACGTCAGAATGACTGAGCACAAAAAGACTTTTTAAAGGGCTGAAGGAGGAGTCAACACTTCACTTCGTCGGAGAAGCTTCGGTCTTCGCATTCAGACTGGACTTCATCGTCTGGCTTGCAGCGCAGACTCTTCGGCCTCCAGCTTAGACCTCTTGTCTTCAACCGCAGACTCTTCAGCCTCCAACTACAGAAACTTCAGTCCTCCATTACGGACCCGTCAGCCGACAGAGACTTACATGGAGTGCTGCAGTGAAGTCCAAGCCTCGGGATTGAATCCTTCAGTCCGGAGTATGCAGACGCCCTGTGTGCGCTTCTTCATCTGACTCTGTGGCTATTGTAAGCCAATCTTACAATTTCTTATAGATTGTATATTTGGTGTTAATATCCATTCCTTATATTATATCTATTCTGTTCCTCTAGTAAAACCCTGACCGATACAAGCTCAGATGTCCTTTTTTTGTACCAGATCTTTGAATTTGAGGGGGAGGCTGATGTTTTTAATTCTTCCTATGTTCTAGATAGAAGTCCTTTGTCTGAGGGATAGTCAGCTAAAATTTTTCCCCATTCATGAGTTTTATTTTTACTGTTAGTGATTTATTTCGATGTGTAAAAGATTTTCAATAAAATGAGATCCCAGTTGTTGATTCTTTGAAATGTTTCCAGTGCAGTTTGGTTTTTCTCCATGTACTTTCTTCCTACTCCCCTGGTCTTCAAAATTCTACGTAGCCTCTCCTCTAATAGGTTTACTGTTTCTGTTGGAATATTTAGATCTTTGATCCATTCTGACTTTAATTTAGTGCATGGTGATAGGCATAGCTATAATTTTAGTCTTTAGCTTGTGTAAAGTCAGCTTTTCTAACATGACTTATTAAAGAAACTACCTTTCTCCCAGTAACTATGTGTTATGGTTTATGTCTAGTTGTGTCCCTAAAGCCTCATGCTATTGTGGGGCATGGCTTCTATAGACTGAGACTTGATTCGTGATCCCTAGGATTGTGTTATAGTACTGATGGGATTATCAGTCTGAATAAAGCTGAGACTATGGGTGTGGTCTAGGGCGGATATCCTAAGGCAAAGAGACGGAATGCAATATAAAGAGAGACAAAGAGACAGACTCGAGTTGTTGCTGTTGCTCTGCTGCCCTGTTTGGTTGGCTACCTCTGCCACCATTTTGTTGCTGTTCCACCGCCATGACCTGGATGCTGTCTGCCCTGTTCCACTCAGCCTTGGGCCAGCCAAATATGGACTGAAACCTCCCCAAACTGCGAGCTAAATAAACCTTTCCTTTCATCATTTTGGGTGTTGGGTATTTGTCCCAGCAACGAGTAAAAAGTAACTAAGACACCATGTTTGGTCCCTTTGTTAAAGATAAGGTGGCTGGGTATGTTTTTAGTTGTGTCTGTATCTTCTAACCTGTTCCACTAATCCTTAGATCTATTTTTTTTTTTTTTTTTTTTGCCAGTACCTTGCTGATTTTATCAGAGTAGCATTAAGTCAGGAATTGAGATGCCTGCTCCCATGCCTTTGTTGCCCAGGAGAGATTTTTTATCTCTTCTAGTTCCAGATAAACTTTTGAAATGTTTCATTTAAATCTGTAGGGTACACTAATGGTATTTTAATCAGGATTGCATTGAATCTGTATAACAATTTTAGAAGTATGGGCACTTTTACAATGCTGGTTCTTCCTATCCAGGAGCAAAGAATATCTTTCCATTTTCTGACATCCTCTTGGATCTCTTTTCAGAGCACTGTGATTTTCAGTGCATAGATCTTTCATATCTTTTGTTAGATTGATTCCCAAGTGTAGAGGACCACCTGAGCAACTCTCCTGAAAGAAGAGCAGTTGCCTCCATTTTGGCTGTGCCTGACTCTGTTTCCAGGTATTGATAGGCACAGAGCTGGTTAGGAATTTTCCTTATCCCTTCATTTGGCTTTAAGCAGTGCATATTGGTCTAGCCAAGGTGCTGGTGGTGGTCTTTGAAGATGGCAGGTATGTTTCCCTGATAACTCAAACTTGCTGTTCTTTAATATGAGCCATATCAAGACAGGATAAAGAGACAGCCCTCCATGCTGTCGGCTGGGATCGAGCCTTGAGATAGAGGCTACGACTTCCTGGAGCTTGAAACATTATATATCACAGGTGAAACACCAAACCTCAAAACATTAGATACTATCTCAACAGTATCATGCAAATTACTTTTTCTACATCTTTCTCTCTGCATATGACAGAGCTAAATGCAGGCCTCCTACCTAGCCCCACTAGCAGGACTCACCTACTTCCTGCCATTGTCAGTCATTCATCCTCAAGCCACTCCTCTTTCATGACTGAATAAAACCCAGGTTTGCCCCTGGGTTGAGGCCTTTGTTCCAGATAGCCATCACCATGGCTGGACTTAGGACCCCTTGGCTCCCCATCACTATAAATATGCTTTAATATCTTTATTCTTGCCCTGGAAGTGGTAGATTGGAATTAATTTGATGGGATTTCAAAAATTTATCCATGGGATTACAATTATAAACTTCTGGGACCAATACAAGGACCAAAAGTCTCCCTATACCTAAGTATTTCATTTTTTGGATGTTATTGTGAAAGGTGTAGTTCCTGTAATTTCTCTCTTGCTGTGTTTATTGCTTGGGTACAGGAAGACTGTGCTGACTTTGTTTCCAGCTATGCTACTAAATTTGATTATTAGGTCTACAAGTCTCTTGGTGGAGCGTTTCGGGTCTGCTATGTAGAGTATCATGTCATCTGTGAGTAATGATGGCTTCACTTCTTCCTTCCCAATCCCCATTGCATTTGTTTCTTTCTCTTATCTAATTGCTGTGCCTAACGTTTCCATAGCTATACTGAATATGAGTGGTGATAGTGGAGGTCCTTCTGTTACTCCTAATTTTAGACTGAAAGCTTTGTTTTGTCCATTTAGTATGATATTGACTATTGGTTTGTCATAGATGCCTTTTATCAGTTTAAGGTAAAGATCATCCTATCCCATTTTCTTTAGGGTTTTTATCTTGAATGAGTGTTGGTCTTTATCAAAAGCGTCTTCTGCATCGATTGAAATGATTCTGTGATTTTTGTCCTTGGTTCTGTTGATATAGTGTGTTACATTTATGGATTTGCATATATTGAATCATCCCTGCATTCTTGGGATGAGTCCCATTGTGTATAATCTTCACAATGATTTGTTGAATTTTGGTTTGGTATGTTATTGTGAATTTTTGCATCATTGTACCCTGTCTTATAATTTTGTTTTCTGGTTGGGTCTTTCTTTGGTTTTGGTGTTAGGATAATAGTTGTCTCCTTCAATGAGTTAGGGACAATAGCTTCCCTTTCAATTTCCTTGAAGAATTTTAGGAACATTTAAGTTAATATGTCTCCAAATTCCTTGTAGAATTCAGCAGTGAATCAGTCCATCAGGTCTTGGGCTTTTCTGTGTTGGTAAGTTTTTAATTACATTTTTAATCTCATTACATGTTATTAGGTTATGAAAATTTGTTATATCTTCTTGATTCAGCTTTGGTAATTTTATATTGCTAAGAATCTGATCATTCCTTCTATATTTTTATTCATTTATTTATTTATTTATTTATTTATTTATTTATTATGGCCGGCTCAGCCTGCCCTGGGGGCGGGGTTGGCACAGCATGTGGTGCTGGGGATTGAACCGTGGTCCCTGCCACTGCCTAAGAATTCCTAAGTTGGCGCCTTAGACCACTGAACCATCCTGCCAGCCCCTCCTTCTGTATTTTCTAAACTATGTGAGTAAAGACTTTTGAAGGAGATATTGATGACCTTCTGAATTTCCACAGGCTCTGTAGTAATTTCACCCTTTTTCTTCCTTAGCACATGAATTTAAGTTTTGCTTTTCTCTTCTTGATGTTGGCTAGATGTTTATCAATTCAATGTATTCTTTCAAAGAACAAACTATTTGATTGATTGATTGATTATTTGTATTGTATTCTTAGTCTCAATTGTTATCATTTTTTCTTGTCTTTATATTTTCCCCCCTTGCTGACGCTTTGGGATTGACTTGTTCTTCTTTTACTAGAAGCTTAACGTATACTCTAAGGTAATGTATTTGTGTTTGTTCTGTTTTCCTAATGTGAAAATTCATAGCTGTAAATTTCCCTCCTCGGAGTGCTTTCATTGTGTCCCACAAGTTCTGATAAGTTGTGTTTTCTTTTCTTTTCTTTTCTTTTTGTACTATAGGGAAGGGTCAACAAGGTGCTCAGGGTCTTGGTACTAGATCAGGTTCGTAGTGATCCGCCTGTTTACAGCCTCCAAAGAGCTGGGATTACAGACGCCCGCCACTATGCCCAGTCTCAATCGCCATCTCAGTGCACAGTGGAGGTGGGGCTGGCATGGCAGGGCAGAGGATCACACCCCTGGCCCCTGCGCCTGCTTCGTGTATCTGAATTTTCATTTCACTGTAGCTATTAATTTCTTCTTTGATTTTACCTGTGACCCAGCAGTCACAGGAGGGTGGTTATTTAATTTCCATGTGTTTATGGAGTTTTTGCAGTTTTTTTTTTCTCAATAATTTCCAATTTCATCGCACTATGGTCAGATAGTATGCATGGGGTGATTTCAATTCCTTTGCAATTACTTAAGCATGTTCTATAGGATAGTATATGTCTATTTTAGAGAATGTCCTGTGTGCAGCTGAGAAAAATGGATATTCTGGTGTTTCTGGTGGGACACTTTGTGAACTTATACTAAATCTATTTCTTTACAAATTTGGTTCAATTTTGTTATTTCTTTGCTGATTTTGTGTGTGTGTGTGTGTGTGTGTGTGTGTGTGTGTTTGATCTCTTTGTGACAACGAGGTTTTAGGAGTCCACTTATATAATTTTTTGTGACTACTAATATTTGTCCTACATAGTTTAGTGCTCCTTTATATTATATATATATATATATATATATATATATATATATATATATATACATATATACTTATGATTGATATCTCTTTGCTCATAAGTTTTTTCTTGACAAGTATATAGTGATTTTCTTTAACTCTTTTGGTCATTCATGCTTTGAAATCACATTGCCAGTAGACAGAATAGTGCTGGGGAGATAGCTCAGTGGCATAAGTCCTTGCCTGGCAAATATAAGGTACTAAGTTTGATTCCTGGTACTGGAAAAGACAACAACAAACAACACAAAAGAAAACAAAAACAACAAATAAACAGAATAGCTACTTCTGCTTTTTTCTGGGTTGGTGTCATCACATGGAATATTCTATCCTTTGACTTTTGATCTATGAATGCCTTTTTTAATTGAATTTGGTTTCTTTCTGTTGTCGTTTGAGGAACTGTGGTCATTTTTTTTTTTCTCTTTCTTGTATATCTTTCAGGACTCCTGATTTTTTTAAATAAAAGTTTCGATAGGTTCCAGCCTAAGTAGAAACTGCTCAATTATTATGGCTCTGATTCAATATGCCTGAATCCCCAAGACAACAGCCTATCTTTCTAGATACCACCTCCTCATTCACCCCTACCTCAGCCCTGGTACAAGTTACCTTTTACCTTTCCTGTGCCACAAGGGCAAGCCCAGTCAAATTCTGCCTATCAAATGCTATCCTTAGCAAAAGTCCAGAAAATCTCAGCCTTCCTTTATCTCAGGTCAGAGGGTCCCTCTCATCTCCCTGTGGCCCTATACATATCCTCTAATTCAATAAAGGCCCCCTTTCCTTTTACTTCTGCTTCTCTGCCATGCCACAAAGTCTAACAGTTTTAGTACAACAAAAGTCAAAACCAATAATTTTCTGTTGACCGCCAGTCATGGACACTATGAACAACTGAGGTTATTTAATTTTCTTTGTACTAAACAACTTCCAAATCAAGTGGCTTTGTCTTTATTTCTGAAGGTAGGTGGGAAAGTAAGGGCCTTGAAGTTTTTAATACATAGATCACATAGATACTCAGTGATTTTTCTTCAAACTTCCTGTTCTGATGTGGTTGGTGAGATAGCTCAGCTGACTAAGAATTTGCTTAGGCAACCACGGGGATTTGATCCCTGGCACCACATGCTGTGCCAGCACAGCCCCAGGGCACACTGAACAGTAAACAAGTCTGGGTGTGGTGGTGCATGCCTAATCCCAGTGCTGGGGAGGCTGAAAACAGGAGGATCACTGTGAGTCCTAGCTATATAGTGACACCCTGTACCAAATACATGAAAAAAAAAACAAAAAAACAAAAAACAACAACAACAAAAAAAAAACTTCCGTTTTTTCTGCTGCACGAGTCAAGCAAATGACACAAGGCAAATGTAGTTAAGACCCAGGTTTGCAATAGACAGATCTGAAGTCTTTGGCTTTTATTTACTAATTCTTAGGTTCTACATAGTACAAACACTATAGTCTTCATTTCCTATTCTAAAAATAGAAATAAGTTCTAGAGTACCTCACCGATCTACTGAGAAGACTGACTGAGCCCCCACACTTAGCTCTTGGTGGAAGTTATTGCTGGTGGTACTCCTTCTTTCCATGCCCCACCTTCCAGCTTGGCAAAGATGTGTCTTCTCAGCCTTTCAGTCTGAACCACGCCATTTTTGTTGCCTCTTGTCAGCGCTCTCTTATCCCTGCCTGACTCGAGGCTTCGTTTCTTATATGTGTTTGTGGATCCAGACGCCTGAGGAATTCAGACATAGAATGAACTAGAATCTTAGGAAATACACAGCAGATCACTACAGCAGAGATTTATAATAGTGGCAGGGGACAACGTGAAGCGAGAGTTAGCTGGAGACAAAAAATGCCAGAGGTATCAGAGTTAGCCAGCAGTTTAACTGCTTCCAGATTAATCTTTTGGTAAGTACAGACACGGGCAGCCACAAGCCCTCCACAGATCCTGCAGTTAGATGTATAGTGGCTTTTTCAGGACCACCCAAGGATCCAGCTGTCTATGCAGACTGAATGTGAGTGGGGAGCTACTTAGAAAAATGGGGACTTTAGCTGCAGCTGACTGCTTCGCTGGATCTTTAATTAAAGGTTTGTTTATTTTTAATTTGTGGTTTTATTTCTGGAGCCATTTTCCAAGTCTCAATCGATTACTTTGGCCTCTGAAAGGCTAAGGAAAGGACGGAGAAAGGAAATCTCCCGCTGGCAGCTGTGCGTGTGGCCTGAAGCAACCTGTGCAGATGGAAGCTGAAGGTGGACAGCGTGGGAGGGAAGGTGCCAAGCACCGCCGAAGGAGCTAACCGCCGCACCAGATTGAGACTTTCAGAGCGTGGACAGGTATGGGAAGTTTCGGTCACAGGTATATTAAAAACAAATCAGCTTACAATAAATGCCAATCACTAACTGCTAGAAAACAAGCATTACAGAAGAAATAAAGTTTAGAATACAGTGGGCTGCAGCTGGGGACAATACTTATGTAACCCTAGAAGTATAAGCACCAAACACCGATTTAACCAAATTTATGTATGTATGTATGTATGTATGTATGTATGTATGTATGTATTTGGTTGTTACAGAGTCTCACTATGCAGCTCAGACTCCTGGTGATCCTCCTGCTTTCAGCCCTCCCGCACTGGGACTGCAGACGTGGGTGACCCTGCCAGGACTCTGGCCAGGGCTATTTGTGGTGCCAAGCATCAGACTGCAGTCCCCTCACTTGCCTAAGCTTGCCTGAGCAGGCGCTTTATTCCACTGAGATATCTCGCTGGTTCTGTGATTTCACCATATTCAGATGGTGGGAGATGGGCTACGTATTAAAGGCTCATCTTCTGCAAATGAATTAAATATACACTAGCTAAGCTTTAAAAATTAAAGAAATGCTGGGTTAGGCCTACTGATTTTTAAAATGCAGAGGCTAGCATTGGAGGCAATTCTGGAGCTGAGCTGGCAAGTGCAGGCCACCATGGAAGTAGTGAACAGGCAGTAGGGAAGGCATTAAGGAAAGGGTAGCAACTCCTGGCCACTGCAGAGGCCACCAGGATCAAGCCCTGAGCTCTAGGGGATTTGCTTTCAGAGCTTCCTCCTTCAAGGAAGACTTACAGGTACTAGAGGTTTGGACATTCAGAGGGACCGTGTCAGTAGAAAACTGACTGACATGTGCCGTCCTCTTGCTTCCACCTTCTGCCCCACCACTGTGAGAGCTAAGGGCCTAGGACTCCAGAGACCCCGAGCAACAGCGCTCCACCACCCTCAGGCTCTTCACATCACCACGGTGGGCACTGAGGAAGGTTCCCCACTGCCCTCAGGGAAGGTGCTGCTGACAGTGGAGTCTTTCCTCTCCCTGACCATCACCACAGTCATCACCATCGCTGCCTCCCCAGCCCCTCTCTTGCTCTTTTTCAGACAGGGTCTCACTGTGTAGTCCAGGTTGGCCTTGACTGCACAGATTTCCTTCCCCAGCATCCACAATGCCTGAGGAGTCTTTCTGCTAAGAAGAAGACCCAGGGCTGAGATCTCTAGAGATTTTGCCACACGACGCTGCCTCCTCCAGGCCATTGCTGTTTCCTGGAGAAAGCCCACACCACTGCCTGGGCAAAGCATGAGAAGAAAGAGCCAAGGAGACCTCCCTTTGGGAGCATCTCTGAATGACACTGCAGCTTCAGAGGACCCTGTGTGATGGGTGGAGGTCTCTTATGGGACTGAATCCAGTTCAACTTCTCTCACATGGACAGAAGGCCAGCCCGGCTCACCACTAGTTTCTAACTCTGTGTGATGACTACCTCCAGGCAGATCTCTGTCTCTGTGGAAACTAACTAAGGCAGGCACCGCCTAAAAGGAGGAAGAGCACATAGGAGCTCTGGGGAAGTCATGGGTGCTGCTTACCCTAGCCAGAGGCCACACATCCCTCTCATTCATACTGACCCACAAGATGGCTGCATTTCATGTTTATAACACAGACTAGCATGTCCTACCAGTGTCCTCTGGGGTTTGGTGAGTATTTAGTGGCCTCTGATGACTGTATGCCCCTGCATGCACAGAAAGAGAAAGCGGAGTGTGGCATCGTGACCTACTAAGGCATACACATTTGCTTCTCGGCACAGACTTCTGCAAAACCTAGGAATTCCCTGGATCATAGGAGTGAGAGGAACACCTTGTGACTTGTCACAGCCCCCCTCTGAGCAGGTGACATTCATATTAAGGAGGCAACTCTTAAAGATAAGATGGCGGTCGTCTCCCACATGGTCTAGCGGTTAGGATTCCTGGTTTTAGCTGGGTGTGGTGGCACATGCCTGTGATCCCAGCACTCGGGAGGCTAAGGCAGGAGGATCAGTGCGAGTTCAAGACCAGCCTGGGTTACAAAAGTGAGCTCAAGGCCAGCCTGAACTGCACAGTGAGACCCTGTCTCAAAAAGACAAAAAAAAAAAAAAAAAAAAAAAAAGATGGCGGTCAGAGGAACCACCTACCTGAATAGAGAGTGGGACTTTTGCCCATGCTCTTCTGGGTGAGGCCCAGGGTAGTGAGTGAGTTCAGTCACATGATCAGTGCTGTAGTTAGCCACGCCTCCAGAAAACCTTAGCTGAGGAGATTTTGAGTTTCCTAGTGGGGAATCATGTTGAAGTGCTGGGAAGGAAACACCTGAGCTGGGAATGGAAGCGCCACCTTCCTGCCTGCCCCTACATCACCGCAGTCTGACTGTTCCTGAGTTCTAATCTTTATAATATACTAGCATTGTTCTACATAAAAAAAAAGAAAGAAAGAAAGAAAGAAAGACAGAAAGAAAGAAGGAAAAGAAATAATGAAGAAACAGTCTGCAGCCAGAAAGATATTTATAAATCATATATCTCGCAGAGGTTAGTATCCAAAATGTCAAAATGTGTCATGAACACTGAGAACTCAATCTCAAGAACACAAATAACCTGATTTAACAATGGGTAGCAGATTTGAACCGAGTTTCTTAAAAGAAGACACACAAGGAGCCAGGAGGAAATGAGGTAAAAATGCCTAGGAGGTACACTAAAACAAAGTTCGGTTATCCAGAGAATGCAAACTAAAACCACAACGCGCCATCACTTCATACTTGTCATGACGCACAACAAAAAACAGAGAGCAAGGGCTGTCAGAGGTCTAAAAGCAAAGGAGCCCTTGCACTCCACTGGTAGGGGCCTGTACTAGGGTAGCTAGGACGGAGGACTGCATGGAAGTTCTTCCAAAAATTAAAAATAGAGCTGCTCCATGACCCACCAATCCCACTGCTGGGTACGTGCACAAAACGATCAGCGTGCTGAAGGAATATCTGCACTTTCCTGTTGATTGTTGTATTGTTGACAATGTGTAAGATATGGAAGCAACTGAAGCACCCATAAGTGGGTGAATGAGTAAGAGAATGTGGCATATAGACACACGAAACACTATTTAACTTTTACAAAGAAAAGAAATCCTGCCACTTGCAACGATATTGAGGAGACTGGAAGACACTATGCCAAGTACCATGGACCAAACTTAGAAAGACCAAGAAAGGTGTATTTAGTCTTATGGGCAGAATCTAAAAACTCAGTGTGTAGAAGCAGATGATATTGCCAAAGGCTAAGGCAGGAGTGGGATGTGCAGAGAGACCAAAGGAGGCAAACGTTCCAAGAGCTGAAAAAGAAGCAAAAAATAAATGAATGACTGCCCTATAAAACTTCTCTAAGTAAAGTAAACATCATAGCTTAAATAGAAGTATCCCCTTCAGGCTCGTACACTGAGGTCCTCAGGGCCTGACTGGGAATGCACCAGTGCTTAGAGGAGGGACCCAGAAGACTGAGAGGGATTTAAAGATCACAATCTAGTGGCATACAGGGAAGACAAGAAGGGAGACCTCATCCAAGAAAGGTGAGGCCCTGAGGACCACCTGTGGCCCCAGGCCCCTTCCCTCCTTACTGTCTTGTGTTTCCTGCATTCTGGCTGCTTTGCCAGGCCATCCCTCCCCACATTTCCACAGAGACCTCTAGCAATGTGGCCAGCTAGCCACAGTCTAAAACTGCACCTTACAATGTGACCTTCCTCTTTAGCTTGGTTTCTGTCCATACTTGGCTGGATCCAAGGCAGAGGCACAATGCAGAGGCCAGCAGTTCATGAAGGTGGAACAGCAGCACAACTGTGACAGAGGCAACTGACCAGCCAGGGGAGCAGACAGCAGCAGCACCTTGAGTCTGTCTCTCTGTCTCTCTTTATATTACATCAGGCTCTCTGCCTCAGCCTATCCATCTCAGGCCACACCTGTAATTCCCAGCAGTACTCAGATCCATAATCTCAGCAGTACTAAAACATATAATCCCAGTGGATCATAAATCAAGTCTCAAACTTCTAGAGTCCTAGCCCCATAATTGCATGAGGCTTTGGGGGGACAACTAGACATAAACCATAACAGTTTCCCAAGTGTTTCCATCATGCTGAAACAAAACCAGTGAGAGCAGGCAAAACACTTTTCTGAGTTTCCTGAGCCATCAGTATCAAATTATCAGATACAAGGCAGGGGTTGGGAAAACCCTGAAGGCCTGAACATATAATTGGCATCTTAAGGGAGATGCAGTCTTGTGAGACTCAGCCCTTGGCTGGTAGGGTCCACATTAGTCTAAATGGTTGGTGCTGGAATGGACTTGAGCTCTTGGGTAACTAGTTAGTGTCCAAAGAGCTAGAGATTTGGCTCTTGGCTGGAGAGTGCCTACCCTTTTTTGTCTGATAAGTTCTGGAATGAAACACATCTGAGATATTAAATGGGAGGCACTCAGGCCACCATTGGGGGGTGGGGTGAAAGAGCTACACTGTGTCAGCAGTCACATGCCTGTAGCCTTCTCTTCAGATCCTCTTCTAGGACTTATGACAATGACAAGAACTGACTTCCTGGAAGGAACCAAGTGCAGTATGAAGACCGAAGACCGGAGGAAAGGTTAGACAATTGCTATAAATTCCAGTATCTCAGGGCCCTGTGGAAAGGCGTGACTGGCCATCACTGAGTCCAGTGGCCGGTCCCCGAGACAGGGCATGTGAAAGGCCCAGTCCTCAGCTCCCATCCCTATCCTGAGGCCGCAGGCTCAGTCCTGGGAGGAGCACATGGGCCTGAAGCCTGAACACTGGCTGCAAAAGGATGAACAGGTACAGGTGACCAGCAGAGCACAAGACTCTCTTGGAATCAGGGGCTCAACAGTTCTTACTGCACAATAAGACAACCTTTTGGTTTGTTGTCTAACTAACATAAGAGACCTGGGAATCTTACACAAAGTCACTTGGAGCCCCAGGAGCTGGCCACACCAGGAAGAGAAGAACGGATCTCATAGCCTGGCTTCCCCTTTCTTTCCTGTCCAGCAGCCGCATGTGCTCACAGACACCAGTCAGCACAGAGGACGCCGGCCTGGGCGGCTCCCATCACAGCCCAGGAGTGGGGCAGGCGCTACCCTAGGGCAGTGCTGTTGGGGCTGGTCGCGCTCTTCAGCTCCTGCTCTGATCCTGCAGTGAGCTGGTGGCAGGAGGCACCTGTGTGAGCCCCACCATCCCTAGCTTCCACCCTCCTTTTGCACGGCTGCCCTGCCCTCGGCTGCCCCCATTGTCCCCAGGTGTGGCCCATTGTCACACTGCCAGCAGTGCAGAAACCTCATGTCCTAAAGCTCCAGCCACGTGAGCAACTGCTCCTCTCTGCAAGCAGCCTCTGAATGCTCCTCTTCTTCCTTGCATCTCTTCTCTGTCCCCTCTCCCTGGATCTGTGCTCTTGCCTATCTCTCTTCGTCCCTCATTTCCAGTGCTATGTCACAATTTCTATCTTCCCTTCCTTTGACTCTGCCTAAAGAAGAGAAGTAGAGAAAAATGTCCCAGAAATAAAGTTTCGAAGAGGAAGGAACCCTTCTCTTCCTCATCACCCAGGACATAAACTCTTCTAATGACTCTAATCCTTTGCTCTCTCTTCCCATCCCAGGCACTTGAAGGACTTCTCCACTGGCACAAGAGGCACATGCTCTAGACTGGGATGGGAAGCCCAGTTCATCATCATTTCTGTAGTACCACAAGGAAGGTTGCAGTGATATATCCTGGAAGTACACTCCTTTCTCCTGATGAACAGGACCCTACCCCACCTCCCTACACACCTCAGCCTTTTTAGGGTAAAAAAAAAAAAAAATACATAAAGAGTTTGCTCTGGTTGTTGTTTGTGATATATCACCCAGGTTATGAAACTCTTTTTTTTTTTTTTTTAAGTGTATTCATTTAAAGTTCACTGGACAACTTGGACTTATAGTAATTCTATCTTCACCCTCCCAGCACTGGGATTACAGGCATGTGCCACCACACCCACTGTTGGTGGCAGGCTCAGCACTCCTGGGGATGGGGCTGGCCCTGTCTGGCCACTGCCAAGCTATGAAACTGTTAAGCTCCAATTTCTTTTTTCTTTTCCTTTTTCTTTTCTTTTCTTTTCTTTCTTTTTTTTTTTTTTTTTTT
>PVJA010050177.1:0-13405 GCA_004027025.1 Myocastor coypus | reverse complement strand
CTCCAACACCTCAGATCCGAAGAAGGAGCCAGGCTGGCAGAGCAGGACTCCGAGAGAGGGACCAGCTCTTGGCGATCAATGGGGTTTCTTGTACCAGCCTCTCACATGCCAGTGCCATGAGCCTCATCGATGCCTCAGGGACTCAGCTTGTCCTGACTGTGCGCCGGTATGGACCCTTCCCTCCTTTTCTCCTAGCCCAAGGCACCTACAGCTCCCCTTTGCCTGCCTCAGCTCTAGGTCTCACTGCTTTAGCTTTGGCAACTAACAAGTACCTTTTTCTTCTTGTGTATTTTTTGCTGGGGTGTAGGTGTTTGTGTATGTCTTCCAGAAGGTTTGAACATGTAAGCACTTAAAGGTTGGGGTGTTGAGTGAATAATTCAGCAACCGGTGGGCTTAGGCCTCTAGCCTGTCTCATCTTCCTCATAGCTTTCCAAGCGCCCTGGGAGATGACCTGCTCTAACCATATTCTGCCCCTACTTTCCCCTTTACCTCCCTTCTCACCCCTCTCCACAGTTCTCTAGCTGTTGGTCCCATAGCCCATCTCTCAAGTTTTGTCCTCTTTCCCATCCAGGATTGCAGATGAAGGGCCTGTGAGATCTCCATCCCCTGGGGAATTACAGGCACTGTCACCCTTATCTCCACTGAGTCCTGAGCCCCCTGGTGCTCCAGTACCACAGTCCCTTCAGCCTGGGAGCCTTCGGTCACCCCCTGACAGTGAGGCTTATTATGGAGAGACAGACAGTGATGTTGATGGCCCTGCCGCTCAGGAGAAGCCCCGCCGACCCCGCCGGCGAGGTCCCACAAGGCCCACACCTCCAGGAGCCCCACCGGATGAGGTCTACCTGTCTGACAGCCCTGCAGAGCCAGCACCTCTCATCTCTAGTCCTCCCAGCCAGGCTGACAGCCGTGTGAGCTCCCCATCGTGGGAGGAAGGGGCAGCCCTTCAGCCACCCCCAGCCGAGGCACTGCTGTTACCCCATGGTCCACTTCGGCCTGGCCCTCATCTTATCCCTATGGTGGGACCTGTTCCCCACCCAGTGGCAGAAGATCTTACTACTACCTACACCCAGAAGGCCAAGCAAGCCAGTGAGTCCTGAATGCTTTTCTTTCCCCCACCCCTTGTTAGAATATAAGCCCTAGATCTTACTTTCTTATCTACAATTTCTACCTACTTTATGCTTCTTGGATACTGTCTTTGAAACAAGTAGAAGACAGACATAAGTGGAAGAGAAAATAATTATTTTCATGGTCTCAATTATCTTTGCTGTTTGAACCAGTATAGCAAAAAGATACTCTATTTAACCCAAGAATAGAGTAAGTGGGAAAGTTGGAAAAGGGTCAGAGTAGATGAAGAGTTTGGTAGTTGCTGTCGTTTTGTCAGATGACAGGATGGCATGAGAGTGGAGGACAGACCCAGGGCATGGGAGTGTTTGGAAACAGGACAGATGTTGAGGGGCTCTTTCCAGTGTTAAGTAAAGGCACAGTTTCAGAGCTATTACCTGAGCTCACAAACTTACAACTCACAGCTTACAAGCATGTGTAAGTTTGCTTGGGATTCCTGGAGACTGAGAAGTTATGGGACAGTCACGAGTCCCTAGGAAGTGGCAGGGGGAGGGATCTTTAGCACTTTATCTCAGGCAAGAATGTAGGCCTGGGCAGAAAAAGCCAGTTGCACTTATCTCAAGCTCTTTGCTATTTTTGATGTGAGCTATAGAACCAGATCTAGGAATGAAGTGTTTCCTATCCTGTTTCTTCCAGGCCCCACCCACAAGCTTTTTTGTCACCTCTGAAATCACAGGATTCCCCCTTAGTTTTCATCTTCCTCTCCTCTCTTCCATCATTTTGATAATTCATACAGTTTTGTCTCTAAGTATGTACAGAGGTTAAGGACATGGCATCTCTAAATATGTCCAATATCCCACAAGGAAATTCCAGAAACATACCCAGGATCCCATACTTATCCACGGTTCTCATTTTGTTGTTGTTGCTATTGTTTGCTTAGTTTTTCTTTTTTTGAGGGGTATTGGGAATCAAACTCAGGACCTCCCACTTACCAGGAAGGCACCCAGTTCTCATTTTTTATCCTTTCTTCTCCCTTCTCATCACGATGGATGAGACTGTAGTTAGTGGCTCACAGGTATTTTTAGCCAAAGCAGACCTCATTGTCCAGTGGGACAGGGGAGGGGACAGGGAAGGCAGGTGCCCACGTCCATCATACTAGGACTTGTGGGGCAGCCAAGAGCAGGAAGGGGGGTCAGGCTCCAAAAATAGCCCAGTGAGCTCATTCAGCTGCCAGCTCTGGGGACAAGACAAAGGGGCTTTAAAAGGCATGGGGGGTGGCTCAAGCTGGTCCTGCTCCAGCCAACACTGCCTTCCTCAGCATGGAGGTTTTTGAGCCTCTCAGCCAAGAGCCCCTCAGCCAAGCCAGCTGTGACAAAGCCTCAGATCCAGATCCTGAACCTCAAGACCCATTCTATGCAGGTACTACCTTCCCATATTCAAGAGAGTTTTGGGGTATGGAATGAAAAGGTGTCGAATGGAAAATGATACCACAGTCATTGAGGAAGGGTGGACTTTGGGGAAGGTCATTCATTCCTGTCCTCCTCTTTTTGTTATCCTCTTCTGCCTTTTCTCAGGAGAGCATCACTGTCTCTTTCAGAATGGCTTGATGCTGTGGCCACTTGACAAAGGGGTTTGTGACTAAATGAGCCATACAGAACTCATAGAAAGTGTGTGTATGAAAGAGAGGTAGATGTACACTATGAATACATGAAGGCAGGCATGTGTAAGTCTGTGGGAGAAGCTGTGTGTGAATACGAATTTCTCTATATGTGTATAGCTAAGGTCAAGAAAGTTTGAGGTATTAGTTGCTCACAGTGGACCTTAGTGCTGTGTTAAGTGCTAAATTTACTTATATTAGCTCACGTAAGCCTCATAGCAACCCTTTGAGGTCGGTGTTCTGATACTCATTTACAGATGAGGAAACTGAACTTCAATGAAGTGAAGTAAGTCTCCCAAGTACAAAAACCTGAACTGAATTCTGATTCTATTCTCTCATCCACAGAAAGATTCTATGTTATGGGCGTTGGGATGAGAGGAATGAACCCTAAATAGAAAGGAGCTTGGTATCTCAAGTGGAAAGTACATGGAATTTCAGGAATTTTTCAGGAGGAACTGGGGACTGGGGACCAAAGATTATCTATGTCTAAAGCTGGGTCTTAACAGCAGTGTGGCCTCTCCCATTTCCTGGCCCCACCTACCCCTGCTCTATAAGCCTGGGAAACCCTGCCTGGTTCTCTTTACCACAGAGTCCTTGCTCACCACTCTAGTGGAGCTGCCTGAGCTCTCTCCCCGAAAGGCTTGACAGATAGCAGGGGCAGCAGTGCTGATCCCCAAAGGAACCTAGCCTCCTCTTGGGAGACAGGAGACTACTTTGAGGTGTCCTGAAGATTTGGAAGGTGGCCTCAGAGAGCAGCACCCTGACTTTTCCCACATCTTGGATCTGAGACTAACCCCAGCTGTGAGTAACAGGGCTGTGAAGCACAGAGGGGTGCCCTAGCAGTTGGAGGGCCAAGACCAACTCTAAAATTCTAACCAAACTGATAGGAACAGTGTCTCTGTGTGGGAACTTGGGGAAGAAAAGCTATCTAGATCATATATGTATATGCACGGGAATGACTCCATGTTTTCATGCATGTATGCACATATATTTAAGTACACTTATGTGAACTAAAGCGTATGTGAGTTGAGGTAATAATTAATTAAGTTTTTTTTCAGATAAGGTCTTGCTATGTAGCTCAAGCTGACCTCGAACTCATGCTGGAATTATGGGCAGGCACCATTGAGCCCAGCCAAGATATATATTGTTTGTTTGAGACAGAGTTTTGGTTTGGATTATAGATGGGTCTTGAACTCACTATATAGCCCAAGTTAGCCTCAGCCTCCCAAGTGCTGGAATTACAGATGTTTGCCACTAGGCCTAACTGGGATATACATTAATGAGAAAGAAAAGTGCATTGGAGAAAGTATGCCAACAGTTAGCTTTTGGTACTAGGCAGATATTCCTGTTGACGTGTGATGCAATTTATTGCTATGAATGTTTCTGATGTGGACCACATGATGGGGGTGGAATTATAAATGAAGAGCTTCACTGTTAAAAAAAATCCTGTGTGTTTTGGTCTTAGGGGTGACAAGCAGGAAGAGTGGATAAATCTCAAACCGGGTGACAAGCCTAACAGGGTAGAAAAGTATCAGAGAGAGAGAGGGAGAGAGAGAGAGAGAGAGAGAGAGAGAGAGAGAGAGAGAGAGGTGTCTTTTCTTTTCTCGCTCTGATTTCCCTCCTGGATTGCCTTGCTTGTTGTGGAGAGTGACACCTCCCTCCTGCTAGCCAGCCAGTCAAGTGTGGGAAGCAATTAAAGAATGAGCTCATGGGGTCACAGGTAAGGCCACATCTCTGGGAAGACCAAAACAGAATGGAGGCAAGGGAGGGTAGAATTGTCAAAGCAGTGTCAGGTCAGCCAAGTAGTAGACTCTGCCTTTCCTTTAACTGACCTTGGTTCCACCTTTCACCCTCCAACCAGAATTCAAACCAAGAAACATCTCACAGGCAAGACATCCCACAAGCAGGGAACACTGTACGATCCACCAGTAAAATGACCAGGTGGTGGTTGGCCTGGGTGGAGATGAAAGCTTTGGGGAGCAGAATTAGAACAGGCTGCAAAGCCCCACTGACCAATCTATTTTTTTGGCCTCAGAACTGCAACATGCAGAGAGCCTTCAAGAAAAGAGTGTGAAGGAAGCAAAGACCAAATGCAGGACCATCGCATCACTGCTCACTGCAGCCCCAAACCCCCACTCCAAGGGGGTGCTGATGTTTAAGAAACGGAGGCAGAGAGCTAAGAAGTACACTCTAGTGAGCTTCGGGGCTGCAGCCGGGACAGGCACTGAAGAAGAGGACGGTGTCCCCCCAACGAGTGAGTCTGAGCTGGACGAAGAGGCCTTCTCCGACGCACGCAGTCTTACCAATCAGCCAGACTGGGACAGCCCCTATTTGGACATGGAGCTGGCTAGGGTGGGCTCCGGCACAGCGGAGGGCCAGGGTGGGCAGCTAAGCGAGGTCTCTGGGAAAGGGGTCCAACTTTTTGAACAGCAGCGCCAGCGCGCAGCCTCCAGCACCCTGGAGTCAGCTCCGCCGGACCAAGCATCCGTGCTCAATGGTCAGGGTCTGCAGTCACCACCCCGGGCCCAGAGTGCTCCCCCGGAGGCAGCTGTACTTCCTCCACCCAGCCCTTTGCCGGCCCCTGTAGTCAGCCCCAGAACCTGCCTCCTAAGTGGTGGCGCCCCTTCCCCAGCTCCAAGCATCTTCAACAGGTCAGCTAGGCCCTTTACACCGGGTTTACAAGGGCAGCGGCCAAGCACCTCCTCGGTGATTTTCAGACCTCTCGCCCCCAAGAGGGCGAGTGAGAGCCTGGGAAGCTTCGGTCCTACCCCAGCCCCCTTCCAGTCCTCTCCGCAGGAGCTCACGCCTCTGCAGAGCTTCACCGCAGGGGTTTCCAGTCACATGCCCTCTCCTGGTTCCCCCAGCACCCCACGGTCCTCGGGCTCTGTGACAGCCACTAGCTCCCTGTACATCCCAGCCCCTAGTCGACCTGTTACACCGGGCGGAGCCCCAGAGCCCTCCGCTCCTCCTAGCGCAGCTGCCATGACCTCCACCGCTTCGATCTTTCTCTCCTCACCCCTGCGACCCTCTGTGCGCCCGGAGGCGGCCGCACCAGGCCCCGCGGCCTCCGACCCCGCCAGCGCTCGTGAGCAGCGCATCTCCGTGCCCGCTGCGCGCACTGGCATCCTGCAGGAGGCCCGTCGTCGCGGGACCAGGAAGCAGATGTTCCGCCAGGGGAAGGAAGAGCCGAAGAACTCGCCCAACCCCGAACTGTTGTCGCTGGTGCAGAACCTGGATGAAAAACCCCGCGCTGGGGTTACTGAATCTGGTCCAGACGAGGATGCTTTGAGCCTTGGAGCCGAAGCCTGCAATTTCATGCAGCCACCAGGGGGCAGGAGTTACAAGACGCTGCCTCACGTGACATCTAAAACCCCGCCTCCGATGGCTCCCAAGACCCCGCCCCCCATGGCTCCTAAGACTCCACCCCCAGTGGCTCCTAAACCAGCCTCCCGGGGGCTTCTAGATGGGATAGTGAATGGGGCGACCCCTTTGCCTGGAATCCCAGAGCCACCAAGGCTACAGGGCAGGGGTGGGGAGCTGTTTGCCAAGCGGCAGAGCCGTGCCGACAGGTATGTGGTGGAAACGACACCAGGTCCTGGCCCTCGGCCCAGAAGTCCCTCTCCTACCCCCTCGCTCCCCACTTCTTGGAAGTATTCACCCAACATCCGTGCCCCACCTCCAATTGCTTACAACCCACTCCTTTCACCCTTTTTCCCCCAAGCTGCCCGAACTCTCCCTACCAAGGCCCAAACCCAGGGGCCTCGGCCAGCCCCCAAGCAGGGCATCAAGGCTCTGGATTTCATGCGTCATCAACCCTACCAACTTAAAACTGCCATGTTCTGTTTTGATGAGATTCCTCCACCTCCTGACCCCACCTCCTCCGGGGCCCCAAAAACTGCCCGAGTCCAGGAGATCCGCCGATTTTCCACCCCGGCGCCCCAGCCCACTACAGAGCCCCTGGCTCCCACTGTGCTTGCGCCCCGAGCAGCCACCTCACTGGATGAACCCATCTGGAGGCCAGAGCTGTCCCTGGGCCCAGTCTCGAGCCCGGCCTCTCCTCAAGAGTCTCCCAGAGGATTTGGGGCCACCCCCAGCTCCTGTGGTTTCCAGGTAGCCAGGCCCCGATTCTCAGCCACCAGAACAGGATTGCAGGCTCATGTGTGGAGGCCTGGGGCAGGGCACCGGTGAGCGGGGAATGGGTCCAGGACCAGGGCAAAGTGGGACATCTCCAAAGCTGCTTCTGCCCCTCTGCCTCCCTATCCCCTCTCTTCCAGGCACCTGGAGGCTAAAGTTCCTCCTGTCAGAGATAGTTTTGAAATGAGTGTCAGCTTCCTGTTCCTTCTCCACCTCCCTGCAGCTTTCCAACCTATCAAGTCCTTACTTTGGTATCTTTGCTTCTCTTTATAGTCTCTTGCCTGGATCTGTCTACATTTCCTGGCCTCCCTCTACCTGTATGCTTGTACAAGTGTTTTTACATTTGTGCTTTCTCTCTGGGCCTTCAGGGAGAAGCACAGAGTAGAAGTAACCACTGGGAACTTAGGTTATAAGCTCACCACCAGGAAGACAGCAAAGAGAGGCTGAGCTGATCTTTGTTTGCCCTAACGCTCTCCCTGCTCCTCACTCTGCAGGCGTATATCTAGGGAGTGTATGTCTAAGATGTGTGTGTGAGTGCAAGTATGAGCAAGTGTGTGTGATGAGGATCTGACCTGAAAATATACTCCTCTGCCTGATGCAACAGTAACAAGAATGTAAAGGGTCTCAGCTCTGAGTCCCAACTTTGCACTGATAGAAGGGTCAGGTATCCCCACATGGAGTCTACTGGGAGAACAGGTTTCCTTGGAGAGCAACTTGTCAGAGAGCAGTGTCTAGCAGATACTCAGGATCTTGGGAACTAGTGGTACATGACAAGACTGAAGGACTGGGACAGTTTGCATGGGGTGAGTTATACCAGCTATACCAGCCAGAGAACTAAGAATTATTCAAATCCTCTAGATTTCAGGAAGTTAGCAAATACAGCTCGTGCTGCCCAGTCATGGGCTACGTTGTAGCTCAGGATCGCCTACATCCTGCATAGTGAGACCCTGTCTCAACAAGACAGATCTACGCAGCTCAATCTCAAAGATAACAGAAAAAAAAAAAAAAAAGATTTCCTGTGGGAATGAATAAATTATTGGCTTCATTGTTATGAACCTAAAACAGAAAAGGGGAAGAAAGCCAGAGTGAGGTGAGTGAGACAGAAAGCAGGGGTGGAGCGGAAATGGGTGAACGTGATGGAGAATGGTGAGAGAGAGGGCACTGTGGGCAGAGTGAAGTTGGCTAACAACCAAGTGTGTGAGAGGAGAACTGGGAAGAAGTAGGAGGCACAAGAACGTATTTGCGAGCATTAAGGGAGGTGACAGTGGGAGGGAGCAGGAGGGTGTGCTGAGTGCTGAGAGGACTGTTGTCTGTGCTGCTTCCTGTAAGCCCCTCCTTGTTTGCCTTCCGCACTTGCCCTGGCTACCTGGGAAAGGGTAGGGAAGCACCCATAGCCAAAGCCTTTTCCAGTGCTACCCCATCCCTCAAAAGCCTAGCTCTTGTTCCTTTTCAGCTTCAAGTCCTCATTTAGGTTTCTAGAAAGGTGTGGACTCCCTTCCCACCAAGACCGTCACCAGCCATGTTTGCTGTTTGATCTGGAAAGTGATCATTTCCTTTGCCTTTTGGGTGTTGGAAAGTGATCATTTCCTTTGCCTTTTGGGTGTGAGTCACAGCTCTTTGGTTTGTGCACAAAAATAAACTTATATCCCATACCTTTTGTTGCTATCATGTCTTCTGGTTTTGTACCTAATCCTGATCTCTCCTTGATCTTCTTTACCCTGATCTGAGTTCCCATCACAGTCTCCATTCCCACCTTCCCATTTTCTATGCTTTGCCCTCCTTCCACAGCTATTTTGCTGTTTTCTTTTTCTTTTTGAGACAGGGTCTCAATAGACCTTTCAGTCTGGCCTTGAACTTACTTTGTAGCCCAGCCTGGTCTCGAACTTGTGAGGATCCTCCTGCCTCAGCCTCCTGACTGCTAAGATTACAAATGTGTGCCACCACACCTGGTCTTATTTTGCTGCTTTTTGGTGGTAGTAAGGGTTGAACTCAGGGCCTTGAGCATTAGGCAAGCACTCTACCCCTGAACCACATCCCCAGCCCACTGTTCCATCCTGCTTCAATTTAGCTATTTCTAACAATCCTGGTTTTGTCTCCCTCCATCCAGACTCTTCCTCTCTCTTCACTGCTAGGTACTTTCCAGGAAGGCTCAGCCTACGGAATTGAAAGGCCCTCTAATTCCTTTGCCACCAACACTTTCAAGCTCTCTGGAGGAAGCAACCGTGTTAAACAATCTCTGAAAATTAAATAAATAGAAAGCAACAACTGGAGGTGAGGGTGGAACAGGTGAGGGAATAAAAGGTGGAAGCCAGACATGGTGGCACACATCTGTAATCCCAGCGTTTAGGAAGCTGAGGCTGGAAGATCTGAAATTTGAGGCCATCCTGAGCTACATAAAAAGTTCACTGTTTGCCTACACTATATAGTGAGACCTTTGAGGCTGGGGAGATAGCTCTGTGGCACAAATGCCTGCCTGGAAAGTACAAGGTTGTGAGTTCAGGGCCCGGTGGGATGGCTCAGTGGTCTAAAGCGCCTGCTTGGGAAAGCTTGGGCGGCTTCAGGCACCACGGTTGGATCCCCGGCACCACGTGCAGCACCAGCCCTGCCCTCGGGGCAGGCTGAGCCGGCCATAAAAAATGAGTGAATAAACAAAGGTTCTGAAACAAGAAAAAATAAAATAAATAAATAAAATTCTTAAAAAAAAAAAAAACAAGGTCATAAGTTCAAACCCTGATCCTGCCAATAAAATAAAATTATATAGTGAGACCCTTCGTTATTAAATTTTTAAAAAATGAAAGGAAGAAACAAAAAGGAAAGCAAAAGAATGAAAAAAAGAAAAGGAAAGATAGCCAAGGAAATAGTTCAGTAGAATAAGCACCTGCCTGACAAGTGCAGGGTTCTGAGTTCAATCCCTGGTACTGAAAAAAAAAAAAAAATCTGATGCAAAGAAAAGGAAAGTTAGATTGAAACTAACAGAGACTTGTGACTTGTGGCTGCATCCAGGTAGCTAAAGGGAATCTAAGCATTGTTCTTAGACCTGCAGATTTGAAGAGGAAAGAAAAGGGAAGTAGAATACTTGGACAGTCCAGCTAGGATTGGATTTGAGCGGGAACGTGCCATTGCTTCAATTTTGCCAGCAGAGGGCAGACGTGTGCCAGTAACCAGAAGCTCCCAAATACACGGTATCAGAATTTCAAGGAAGGGCCCAGAGACCGCCTAAAATAGCCTGTCCTCACCCACTCAGTAATTACTGAGTAATAGAAAAACACTTGGAGCTTTTTGTTTTTGTTTTGTTTGCAACTGTGGTGGTGGTGGTGGATTTGCAACCCATTGCTTGAGCTTGAAACGTCATGGAAGAAGGGCATAATCAGAAAGAGTGGTGAGAGCTTGGAGGGAGTATTTGGGAAGCTGCAGGAGCCACCTGGGAGGCAACTGCAACGAGGCACTTTGAAGGCCAGTGGCAGAGGCGCCCAGCAGCTGATTCTACAACTTGCACAGAAGGTGGAGCAGGAAGCAGGATGTTCCTGCAGCTGCTGAGGAAGGGGCTGGGCAAATAATAAGCTTCCTTCAAGAGGACGCTCTAGCTTGTGCCCCTGCCTGGGGGCTCCTTTTCATTTTTTCATTAGTCTATATATTTTTTTATTGTTTTTCTTGTTTCAGAACTTTTGTTTGTTTGTTTATTTATTTTTTATGGCTGGCTCAGCCTACCCTGAAGGCAAGGCTGGCACAGCCTGTAGTGCCAGGGATCGAACCACTGTCCCTGCAGCTGCCTGCAGGCACTTTAGACCACTGAGCCATCCTGCTGGGCCCGAGAGTCTATATTATTTTATTTATTTATTTGATACAGAGACTCTACGCAGTTCAGACTCATAGTGGTCTTCCTGTCTCAGCTTCCCAAGTGCTAGAATTACAGGTGTGTGCCCACCACCACACCCAGATTTAGGGCCTGCACGGCATTCAGTACTGGGATCAAACTTGGGTCCTTGAGCTTGCCATGCAGACACTTAGACTGCTGACCTATCTCCCCAGCCCCAGTCATTTATTTATCCTATAAGTCCTTATAAAGCTCTTTTGAGTTAGGGTCTCTGTATGTAGTTCAGGCTGGCCTTGAAATCAGTAGGTAGCCCAGGCTGACTTCAAGTTTGCAGTGATTCTCCTGCCTCAGCCTTAGTGTTGGAATTACAAAAGTGTGACATGATGCCTGGCTTCCAGAGGCTCGTTCAGAGCAACCTAAATGGGATAAGGCAGGTTCTATGCATGTATGCATCAGTTGAAGGAAATTCCAGTGAGCACTCTTGGAAGACAAGGCCCTGGCGGTCAGAAGCCAGTGTGAGCTTCTCCGGGAGATGGCAACATCTGTCCTACAAAACAGGCTGAACTGAGCACCGAGGCAACAGATGGGGACTAAAAGACTGATCTACAGGTTTGCCTGTTCTTAGAAATGCCAGAGTTGACCAGGAGAGAAAAGGCAGCTGTCACGTACGTCTTCCCTGACAGCATCTCTCATCCCATTAGGTTTGTTCCTTGGTCCTTTATCTGCCAAGATCTGTTCCTCTCCAGAGACCAATCTATCAGGAACTTCAAAAGAGCAGCTCCGTTGTGAAGACTTCCGTCCTGTCCTTAAGCTTAAAGCCTTAATCCCTCCAATCCCCAAAGACGCCCACGAGTCCTCCCAGCTCCAGCCCACATTGGCTATGAGTGGTCCTCAGGTCATGTTCTCTGGCTTCTCCCACTCTGAATTCCTGCACCACTTGCTGTCTGTTTCCTTTCTCCCTGTATCTGCAGTTTCTCTTTGAATGCTTCTTTAGATCTCAGGCTGTAGGTGCACAGGGAAGGAGACCCTGGGAACAGACTGATTCCTGGCTCAGACAGCTCAGTGGGAGAACCCTAGAGGCCTTTCTGAGCGTCTAGGCAAGGAGGGCGGGGTCTCGGTTCCAGGGTCTCAGTACCCCCTTTGCCATTTGAGCTGCTTGTGCTCATCATCTCTATTAATAACCACTCCCTCCCCCACTGCCAGTGCTGCCCCCACGCCTGCCCAGCTCAGGTTCTTCGGTCATAGCAGCTCAGTCCTCCAAAGCTGCTGGACCCCAAGGAGAGCTGACCACCGACTGAGCAGCAGGTAAGTGTGCAGCACTAGGGCTGAAGGGGCTGGAGCCCATGCTGGTGACTTGTGTCTGCAGCTAGCATTCTTTATCCGGCAGGCAGCAGACCTCTTCCTAATCTATGCTCAGCTCCCAGCTGTCCAGTTCAGGGGAGTCACAGATTGGAAGGAGAGGCTCGGGGAGTTGGGGGAATGGAGAAATTGAGGGAAGCACCTGACAGATGGGAAGGGGTCCAAAGCCCCAGTGGAGTTGCAGATGTGTTTGTGAGACAGGATTTAGCAGAAGACAGCTGTCTCTATGTGCCAACTTCTGTTAAAAAGATGCTAGAAACAGTGTCTCCCGAGCTTGTCCTCATCCATAGTCAAATGTGTATCTGTATCCCCACCCTCACCCAATCCCTCACCCAATGCCCTACAGCTATGCTGTTGCTGACCTGACCTGAATTAGGGATACAGTACCTCCTGGATCCCCTGTTTACTCCAGCTCTGGGTTCTGGGATGGAAGTGACTGAAGGAGCAGGGAGCATGGCTCTGACCTCCCAGGCCACCTTCCAGCTGGCCCAGCGGAGGAGCAACAACCTCTCATTCCTATGGAGAATGTTTTTGGCAGAGTCTCTCAACTCTGGCAGAACATTTCTCTACCCCCATGGGCCATGGGGGCAGATTAAGGAGAGACCAGAGCTTCATAGTCCTGGTCTACTGGGCTCTCATATCCCAGTACAAATAAAAACTTCAGATCCTGCAAGCTCATGAAACCTGGATGCATTGTCCTTCCTGCAAGGCTGTTGTCATCCCCACCTTCCCTAATCACTGCACAGGCTCTGTGTAAAGCAGCCCACCGAGGTTGGTAGGAGGTAGGTACGGAGGTACAGCTGTGGTTCCTGCTTTGTGTCTGAAGAAAGCCGAAGCTCTAACGCAATGGATTTTTCACCTTTTGGGGGAACATATATTTCTTTGAAAATCTGATGAAATTATAGGACTGGGGAGATAGTTCACTGATATAAGCACCTGCCTGGCAAACACAAGGCCCTGGGTTCAATCCCAGATACAAAAAAAAAAAAAAATCTATCGTGGGCAGGCCTGGAATCACAGGCAAGATCACTGTAAGTTTGAGGTCAGTGTGGTCTACATCATGAATCTAAGGCCAGCCTGATACAACAGTCCACATCTCAAAAACAAACAGAAAATTGGACGTGGTAGTTCATGTCTATACTTCCAGCGCTTGGGAAGTTGGGAAAGGAGGAGCGCCTGGGTTACATAGTGAATTCAAGACTAGCCTGTAGGGGCCCGGCGGGATGGCTCAGGGGTCTAAAGTGCCTGCTTCGAAAGCTTGGGCAGCTTCATGGACTGCGGTTCAATCCCCGGCACCACATGCTGCGCCAGCCCTGCCCTCAGGGCAGGCTGAGCCGGCCATAAAAATGAGTGAATAAACAAAGGTTCTGAAACAAGAA
>PVJA010050176.1:0-13374 GCA_004027025.1 Myocastor coypus | reverse complement strand
AGTACCAAGGTGAGAACTTGGGACCTTATGCTTGTTGGGCAGGCACTTATGTCACTGAGCTATCTTCCAGCCTTTTTGTGTGTGTGTGTGTGTCTGACTCAGCCTGCCCTGGGTGTGGGGCTGGTGCAGCATGTGGTGCCTGCACTTGCCTAAGCAGGTGCTTTAGTTTGCTAAGCTATCTCGCTGGTCCCTAAAGTGACTCCTACATACTACTTACAAAGTGCTTTTAGTCCATTTTATTTATTTATTTATTTATTTATTTATTTATTTATTTATTTGGGAAGGGTCTACAGGGTGTTCAGGGTCTTACTACTAGGTTGGACTCCTAGAGATCTGCCTGTTCACAGCCTCCCAAGAGCTGGGATTCCAGGCATGTGTCACCACACCTGGTCTCAACTGCTGTGTTGACAGCAGGCCCTGGGATAGAACCCCCGCCCCTGCTCCTGTTTCCAGGCAGTTTAATTTGCTGAACTATTTAGCCCATTTTATTTTGTAATCCATTTACCTAGTCACTGCCTATAGCCAGCAGTTAAATGGAATGATTATTCCCAGTAAAAACTCAGGAGAGTGCCAGTGAGATGGCTCAGTGGTTGAAAGTGCCTGCTTAGGCAAGCTTAGGCAACCGCAGGGACTACAGTTTGATCCCTGGCACCACATGCTGTGCCAGCCCCATCCCCAGGGCAGGCTGAGCCAGCCATAATAAAAATAAAATAAACTCAGGAGAAACTGAATCCCAGGATGGGTGGGTAAATAAATGAAGGCACTCTGTCCTGTACCCGGTGGTCTCCGGTCTCAGCAAGGCCTTGGGATCCTCCCATTATAGTGGTAACAAGAGCAGGTCTGCTTACAATGGCCCTGGGAATATTGCAGCTGAGAATCTCATTTGAATTGTCTCCTGACATGACTGTCCCCTACTTGCCATGTGATCCTGACAGGTCACAGTACCTCTCTGAGCCTCTGTTGCATCTTGGTATAATGGCAGTTGCCTCAATTCTGAGGTGCCGTCTGATCCCTGCTTTAGGCTCCTCTAAGAGAGTTTTGAAGTGATTGGGGTAGAGAGACCATGTTAATCCTGGGATTTTTAAAAATATATATATTTTTGACAACCCTTGAAAGCCTAAATGCCCCTCAGTGCCCAGGCTGCAGGGAGCTCCGTGTCTGGGATATGGTAATGCAAGGAGCTTGGTGATGCAGGTCCCTGGGTTCAGCTCCAGGGAGGCCGAGGTCAGAACTCTGGAGATCACGGTCATCTAGGTTGGTGTGCTGACTCAGTGTCCAGAACCAGTTCTTGCAGCTGCCACTGGCCAGAAGGCTGACTGTTGACCAGGAGGGAGGGGAGGAGGGAGGGCAGAGTACAGCTTCGTAGAGTCTCAGCCTTATTTAACCTGGGCCGCTTCCCATCTTTGCTGACTTATGCACAGGAAGTTGGTCTTTGGCCGATGGCCTCAGTATTCCCTTCCACCCCCATCATTACCCTCCACCCCCAGGCTCCTCCCACCGCATGCTATGCACCATGTCAGGCTCTTACTCTCGCCTGGCTCAGACTGAAGGGTCCAGATGCCAGAAATTCTGGGAGACAGTGAATCTGAGGTCCTTTAATCAGGAACCCATGTAGTGCTGGGAGTAGAGCTCAGCTGAGGTGCTGGGCCAGCGTTTGTTAGGCCTTCAATTCAATCCTCAGAATGGGAAAAAGGAAAGAAGGGAGTGAAAGAGGGAGGGAAGAGGGAGGACACACAGACTCTGAAGTAGAGGCAGGCCATCTCGCCTTGATGAGCTTCTGGGTACTTACTGTCTGTGACTCTAGGGGCAATGGTTACCTCTTGGCTGTTGGGGAATTCCCTGAGCCCCGTGGCCTGTGGTACAGTAATGAGTACTCCACCCTGGTTATCTGCCTCCTTCCCATCTTCCCCTGGGCCTAAACTAGCCCTGCACAGGCTCAGGTTCAGAATGGGGAGCAGCCAGGCGAGGAAGGAAGCCTCTCTAATGTATCTTCTGGAGAAAAGATTTTCATTGCTCCCTCCCAGCCTTCCCCCTTTCATACCTCCAGGGTGGCTGAGAGTTGTACCCAGAGCCTGTCACACCTCGGGCCTGGGACAATGCTCCCTGACCCCAGCAGGGTCTCCTCACAGCCTTCCCTGAAGAAGTCCTCAAAGCAAGTCCTTAACCTGTGACTTGGCCATGCGGGTAAGCTCTGCAAACATCAGGGATGCTGTCGCCCGGCTTGGTTGAAATATGAATATCGCAGTGGGTGCACCTTCCAAATATAACCTCAGCCACCGGGGACACATATCCTTCCCCATTCCACACTTCCCCTTTGTCTGGGAGCCCAGGTCTTTGGGGAACCTTGCCCTGTGGCGTATGAGTGAGGAGGGTTCAGTGTCTGTCTCTTCCCCCCAGCTCGTGCCCCTCATCACCAGGAACTATCTCAAACAAGGCTTCATGGAAAAGACTGGCCCAAAGGTACATCCTGCTGCTCTTTGGGGGAGCACATGTGGCCCTAGCCCTGGCCCTGGCCCCATCTGTCACCAGTAGGGCAGGATTTGGGAGGTGAGGAAGTGGGGAAGAAGGGCTGGATAGGGGCAGAAGGGAAGGTATCCCACAGAGAGTTCCAAGTGAAGCACCTGCCCGCAGTCCCCGGGCTTACTTAGCAGGTGTACATTCCACATCACCCAGGGGCTTTTCCCTCTCCCTGGAAAACTCTGTTCCCTTAACACCAGCTCCTTTCCTCCGAACTCAAGGAACCACCCCTGCCTCTGGGACAGTGGAGCTGAGAAGCGACTCCCTGGGGAGACAGCTTCAGGGTGTTCCAAAATCCATGGTGCTCTGTGCCCAACACCCACCAGCACTGCTCGAGGGAGATAGAGGCTGTGCCTGGCCTGAGGGAACCCAGGCACTGTGTTGGGCAGCAGCAAGGTCCCTTTGTGCCACCTCCTCCAGCACGACCTCGCTGCCTCCAGCTCAGCCTGGCTCCCCCTTGCCAAGGTGGCTGCAGGGCCTACTTGTGCCCACTTATCTGTGTCACTGTGCAGTGGACCCAGGAGGCTGAGCTGGGGGGTCAGGGGAGGTTCAAAGCTAAAAGCCTGGCCAGATGGGGTCTCCTGTCTACCATGATGAAAGCAGGAAGTGTGGAAGAGGGGACATGGAGAGGAAAAGCAGAGAGGCCCCCTAGAAGTCTCTAGAAGTGGCAGCACTGTGGTTTGTTTTAAAGTTTAATGTGTTTATGTACTAATTGTTAGAAGGAGAGTGACAGCGTTACAATGAGATAGTATGAAAGACAGCAGGGCTGGTTGCAAAGCTTCCTGCCTTCACCAGCCAGGCATGGCCCTGCTCCAGGGCTCTTGCCCAGGGCGGGGCCTCTTCTCTCCTGACCTAGGTTAGAACTTGCCCCTGGCCAGCACCGTCAGCCTTGCCCAGCAGTAGCCACTTCTGATTTTCTCAGCTTCCGTTTTCTGAGACTTAGTTGTCTACAGCCTGTAAAAGAGGGAAGTATCCCCTCCAACCCTAGGCCACTCCTGGAGGCAACAGGACCTAGTGGGCAGGGTGGGGGTCAGAGGCTGGGAGGATTGGCAGAACTTGAAGGTGAGAGCCAGACCAGGGTGGGGAGAAGCACCAGGGGTCTGACCACAAAACCCCAGGGACTGAGAACCAGGGGGTCTGGCTGCTGTCTAGGCTTGGCCTGAACTGGTCCCCGCCTCTGTCCCCTGCTTTGCCATCCTGGTAAGAGTCTCTCTTTTGCAGCAGAAAGAGCCTTTCAAGAAAAGATGGTTTGCCCTGGATCCCCAGGAGCGGAGGCTGCTATATTATAAGAACCCCCTGGTAAGAACTACTCCCCATTATCCAGGTCAGGGCTTGTCCCAAGGACTGAGATTTCTGGCCTGCACAGCAGGTGGAGTGGCTAGAGGTGTGGGCTTGGGAGCCAGGGGTCTGGCTGTGGCCTCAGCCTTGCCACGGGGGCGGCTGCAGCTTCCTCCTGTGAAAAAGCCTTTGTTTCAGTGCCTTGCTTGGGGATCATGAGCCGGTGCCTTCTGGTTCCCAGGATGCTTTTGAGCAGGGCCAAGTTTTCCTCGGGAGCAAGGAGCAAGGATACGAAGTACATGAAGACCTGCCCAAGGGCGTCAGAGGGAACCGCTGGAAAGCTGGCCTCACCATCGTCACCCCGCAACGGAGGTTCATCCTCACCTGCCCCAGCGAGAAGGAGCAGCACGAGTGGCTCGACAGTCTTCGGGATATCCTGTCCCGCCCCTTGACGCCCCTCCTCCTCCTGGGTGAGCAGTGCAGGCCAGGGTGGCTCTTGGCTGGGTCAGAGAGGGGCTTCTGCATTTGGGCTCAGCTGGGGCCAGAAGAGCCCTGACTCTGCACTTTCCCTGGTCTCGCTTCCTGCCTGAGAAAAGCACAGACGTTGCACATTATGGCCGCAAAGTCCCCTGGGAGCCCCAAGATCCTCTACTGGAGCCCTTGTCCATGAGCTTTCAGAGGAATTTGGCCCTGGTGAACCCTTGAGGCTGCCTGTCCCCTGCCTGCTTGAGGGACTAGGTGGCCCCCCTCACCCCTTTTTCTCATGAGAAAGCCCTGGCCTGGAGTTATTAGCTCTGTCACCCCCGCTGGGCAGCCCCTGGGATCCTGGATTTCTAGCTGTGGAGGGGAGGCTGTTTACAGTGCTTTCCTTTCCCTCCTTCTCCCTCTGTCTGTCTTTTTCTGGCTCCTCCTCTGCCCCAAATGTGTCAGAAGGAGGCTTCCCTGTGTGCTGGTGGCCCTGGGAAAAAGCCAGATGCCCTGAGCAGAAGAGGAAACTTCTGACCCAGGGCCCAGCTTCTGGGCATGAAGGAGAAGCTCTCTTTGGAAAACTATATCCTGAGCAGGTGACTCTGTCAGTGAAGAAGATGCTGCTGCCCTCTTTTTGCCCTGGGCCTGCGTGTCTGAGTCTTTTGGTTGGTCCCCCATGTGCCTCAGTCTCTACATTTTTCTCCCTCTCTGGTATGTGTGCATTGTCCCCTTTGTTTCTCATTCTTTCACTTGTTTTTTAAATTTTGTTTTCATTTTTCTTTCCTAACCTATTTTTGCTTTGTTTTTATTAGACAAATCTCACTACATAGCCCAAGCTGACCTCAAACTTTCAGTCATCCTCCTGCCTCAGCCTCCCAAGGCGTGTCCTTCCCCACCCCGCCCTGGCCTGGCATGCCCATTCCTTGCTAACCCTGACCTAGGACTGTCTCCCTTCCAGGTACTCCCACAGAAAGTGGGCAGAGTGACAGGTGACCTTCGGCTAAGGAACTGGCCAGCCACCTGTGTGAAGGAGAAGTCCTTTCTCTCCCCTCCGGCCCAGGACGCGTGCCCCAAGCCTGCAGCCACCCCATCAGTGAACTGTGCCCAGACCCAAGCTGTGATTCATCTTCCCGCTCCTTGGGCCTTCTGCTGGGCCCAGCTTTGGGCAGCTAAGGCTCCAGGACAGAGACGAATACTTTCCCCCTCCCCTCAATACAGGCAGGCGTGAGGTATGGAAGGCCCAGGACTTCCTCAAACCTGCTATGGGCACCATGAAATGAGCAGGCACCCACAGCACTGTGCAAATGGCATCTTACCACACATACACCCCCAAAAGTAAGAGCTTAATCTGAATTTAACTGTGAGGAATATAGGCAAATTTAAAGAAATAGCCTGGAAATTTTAGATTTAAGGGGACTAACTAGTGGCAATCAAATGCAATTCATAGGGCCTGGGAGATAGCTTAGGGGCCTAAGTGCCTGCCTAGCAAGTGCAAGGTCCCAAGTTTGATCCCCAGTACTGGAAAAAAAAAAAAAAAAAAAAGAAGTGGGTAGTGGCCAGATCCTTAATTTTTTTAAAAAACCTCACCAACTATTGGCCTGGTGCGGTAGTGTGTGCCTGAAATCCCAGCACTCTGGGAGGCTGAGACAGGAAAATAACCAAGTTCGAGTCTAACCTGGGCAACTTAGCAAGGCTTTGTCTCAAAATTTAAAAGTAAAAATAGCCGGGCGTGGTGGTGCATGCCTGTAATCCCAGCACTCGGGAGGCTGAGGCAGGAGGATCGATGCGAGTTTGAGACCAGCCTGGGCTACAAAAGTGAGCTCAAGGCCAGCCTCAACTGCATAGCGAGACCCTGTCTCAAAAAGACAAAAAATAAAAATAAGAATAAACATAAATAAAAGTAAAAATAAGGGGCTGGGGATGTAACTCAGTGTGAAGGCCCCAGGTTCAGTCCAACTGTACAGGATATAATTGAGGTGATAGAAGAAATATATATATATACATATATATATATATATGTATATATATATGGATATTGGCTTACAATATTGTAGGACTGTGATAACCATGCAATTTGTGTGGGAGAAATGCAGTTGAGGCAATCTGTAGTTATGCCTACCACCAACTCTTAAATGGTTCAGTGAAACCCATGCATGTGTACCTGTATATGAACAGAGTATATGTGTGTATGTACATACAGATATAAATATTATATATGGGGAGAAAGAACTGCTGGGTAAAATGTTAATGACTGATGTATCTCAGTGGAATATATGTGGGCATTTATTTTCTTATCCATGCAAATTTTATACATATTTTAGTTTTCATATTAAAATTTGAAAAACTTTTCAAATTAAAAAGCTGAGAAAAAAATTTTTTAAGATACTCACTTTGGGGGGGGAAAAAAAGAAAGAAAATAGAAAAAAAGATACTCACTTTGGACCAAGGATACAGATGAGTGGCAGAGTGCCTGCCTGACAAATGTGTGGTCCTGAGTTCAATTCCCTGTACCAAAAAAAAAGTGGCTTTTCTACATGAGTCAAAAATGCTATTGGTTGGGGCTAGTGAGATGGTTTAGTGGTCTAAAGCACTTGCTTAGGAAAACGTAGGCAACCACAGGGACTGTGGTTCCATCCCGGGCACCACAGGCTGCGCCAGCCCCACCCTCAGGGCAGGCTGAGCCAGCCATGAAAAAAAAAAAAAAATGCTATTGGTGAGGTTTATGAGTTAGCTCAGTTGTTTAAGCACCTGCTTGGGCAAACCCAGTCAGGCACAAGGGGCCACAGTTGGATCCCCAGCCTCACATGCCTGACCAGAGCCAGCCTGAGCAAGCTCCCCCACAAAAAATTTGCTATTGGAACTAGGTATGACACAGAGCTATAGTCTCATCTATTCAGCAGGCTGAGGCAGGGGGATCACTTAAGTCTAGGAAGCTGAGATTAATGATACCCTGCCTAAAAAATACAGGTGAGGGGACTCAGTGGTATAGTGTGAACTTGGTGTGCTTAAGGTCCTGGGTTCAATCCTGTACAAAGAACTTAGTTAATTAGACACATATTTCTTAGAGAGATGCATCTGAGCACACTTGAGAAGAAACAGAACACAACCAATGCTCGGTGCAAAGACAGAAGCAAGCTAAGAAGGAGACAGCTCCACAGCACAGCAGGGCCGAGCCGCCAGACTCACTTGAGGCCCCTGGAAAATTCACTTCCCGACTTTAAGACTTGGTTTTTCCTCTTTTAATTATTATTTTTTTTTAACTTTATTTCCTGGGGGTGGGGCTGGTGTAGTAGCAAGTGGTGCTGGGGATCGAACCGCAGTCCCTGAGGTTGCCTAAGCAGGCGCTTTAAACCACTCAGCTGTCTTGCCAGCCCCGTTTTCCTCTTTAAAATGAGAAAGTTCCACTGATCTCTGAAATTGAACGCAAGTACCTTTGACTTCCGGGTACCTGGCATAGCTTCTAGCTTGGGGTGTAGCAGCGTGCGGCGGTCCCTGCATTCACGATTATTGCCATTAGGGGGCAGCAGCGTCCTTGAACCAAGCTACCATGGGGCGGGGTAGGGGATGTGCCCGGGGGAAGGAGCCGCCCTAAGGCTGCCCTAACTGGGGCAAAGGGAAGCCTCCTTCCCCTCCGGAAAGTGACAGAGACTTTGACAGGTTAGTCAAAGGAGGGGGGGGCACTTTTTTTGTTTTGTTTTGCTTTGTTTTTGTTACCGGGTATCCACCTCAGTACCTTGCCCTTGCCCAGCAGGCCCCTGTGCCACTGAGCCAGCTTCTTTTTCAGCTAAGAGAAAATGCTGAAAGCCTCCAAAACGGAAAAGAGAAACAGAGAAATCTCAAGTGGCTGGAATATCAGAGAAGCATTGCGAAGACCCCTGCCCCACGCGTCTTTCTTCCTTTCCCTCCCATCGAGGGGTGTGCAGACACACACTGGAGATCATCTCTTTTACTTTGATGGAGACCCAGAGCAGTGAGAGCTTTCAGGAGAGTCTCAGCGTGGCCCGGAACTTATGGCACACGCGTGTCATCCCAGGTACTCAGGAGACCAAGGCAAGAAGATTGCAAATTTCAGGCCAGCCTGGACAACATTGAAAGACTGTGTCTCAAAATAAAAATGTAAAAAGGTAGAAGAGCTGAGTATGGTATCCCATGCCTATAATCCCAGCACTGTGGGAGGCCAAGGCCATGATTTGCAAGTTCATGCACATCCTAGCATGGGCAACTTAAGGATTGAACAAGAAATGTAAAAGGACTGGAGGTATTGCTTGGTTCAAAGGTTGCTGGTTCAAGCCTCAGTATCATAACAAATGAAGAAACAGGGCAGAAGGTGTAGCTCAACATTAGAGTACTTGCCTAGCATGTTCAAGGCTCTGGGTTCAATCCCCAGTATTGTGGGAAGAGAGGGAGGGGGTGGGGGAAGAAGGAAGTGGGGAAGAGGGAACAGGAGAGGGGGAGATCTCTAGACCTTATGGACTTTCCCTCTGGACTCCTAATCATGGACCAAGGAACACATGGATCTCTAGCCTAAAGCCTCACGACTGTTCACATAGGCACACTGCTCCTCTCTGACTCCCACAGAGCTTTGGAAACATCTCCTTGAATGCCTGCTGGGGTGTGCATCAAAGGTCAATCCATTTGTCTGCCTTGAGCGACTCTACTAAGTTCTGAGGGTGAGGAAATCGATAAAGGCCTAGTCCTATCTTCAAGGGACATATGATCTAGAGGGGAAGAAAGGAGAAAAACAGGCAGGAACAGAGCTGCCGAGAAGAACTACTAGGCTTCTAAATGTGGGGGCCCTGCAGCAGGACACAGTAAACACAAGAGGCAAAGCCCCAATGAAATAGTCTGCCTGTGTATTGTTGATTTTGGTCTTTCAACACAGGGTCTCACCGTGTAGTCCAGGATGGCCTTAAACTCATTATGTAGCCCAGGCTGGCCTTGAACTTGTGGTGATTCTCCTGCCTCAGGCTCCAGAGTGCTGGAATTATAGGCATGTGCTGCCACACTGGCCGGTCTGCCTGGTTTGAGTTGGTTCTTAAGGCCTGGCAGGCTCTCTGTCTTTTGATTCTCCAGGGGTGTCTCTTCTTTTTTGCACTAAATTCTCTCTTGTCTTTTTGGTTTCCTGTAAGGAAGTTTCTATTACTTGAATCAATTCCAATGGACAAAACTGGGGGTTTGGGGAATAGGGGTTGGGGAAGCAGAAAAGAAGCCTGTGAAAAGGCCCAGAGACAAGTGAGGACTGATCCAGAGACTTCTGGGTAAGTGACTATGGCTTGAGGACAGACTGCTGAGGAAGAGGTAAAAAGGCAAGACAAGAGGAGGCTCTGCTCCCAGTAAAGGCGGAGCCTATCACATCAGAACAACCTTCCCTCACGTAAAAACAATAAACTCTGGTAAGACTACAACTAAACAAATAGCCAGAGGCACTGGAACATGACCAAGGCCTCAGAAAGTAGAGGGGATGGAACTAGGAACCGGGATGGTGTGGTCAGTCTGTCATTTTTCAGTTTTCACCTGAGGGCAGGCCTGGGCCAATGCCTTAGGAAGTCCCCACAATCTGGAAGGAACCTCATCTTCCCAACTGTAATACCACCTGGAAGGTGAAAGGGGAAATCTGGAGGAAAGGGCTCTGGAGGGAGAAATGAATTTGACATCAGCAGTGATGCCTCAGTTGTCGAACTGGATTCAGTCCAATTTGTGTTCAAACACCAAAAAGTTTGGGAGCTGAACATCATATTTCTCCTGTGAGAAATAATGGGAAAGCAAATAACTGGTTCCAAGGCCCAAGAACTACACTTGTAAGTTCATTTTCCAGGACTATAATAAATTTCAGAATGATTTCTTTCTTTTACTCTGTCAGAGTCCTCATAGCTCTCCTCTTACCTTTATCGCTGGCATCACTAACCTTCCTTAGTACCATAATTGTATTTATACAAATAAAGCACAAAAAGAAAAAGAACAATGACAAATTTTTTTTTTTTTTTGGAGACAGGGTCTCGCTATGCAGTTGAGGCTGGCCTTGAGCTCACTTTTGTAGCCTAGGCTGGTCTCGAACTCGCACTGATCCTCCTGCCTCAGCCTCCCGAGTGCTGGGATTACAGGCGTGAGCCACCACGCCCGGCTTCAAATATTTTTATTAACACCTCCACAGGCACTCCTGGCTCTCCGACCAGAGCACCACTACTCTGCATCTGTGGTAGCTCACTCACTCTTGACACACGCAGGACTTTTCAAGTCAGATTTTTGGGTTAGCTATTGAGCAGAGTTATTCAACACCTAGTAGATTCGTTTGTTTGCTTTTTAACTTTGCTATTCAAGGAGTGGAAAGTGAGCTTGGAGCCCTTCAACAACTGAGGGATCACTGTAACTGCCTGATGTCTGGAGAAACATAACAGGGTCTCAGGAAGTCCACAAGGGTGAGGCGTGGTGGCGCACAGGCCTGTAAACCCATCACTTGGGAGGCTGAAGTAGGAGCATTACTGAGAATGCAGGGCCAGCCTGGGATATATGGTGAGTTTGAGGCCAGCCTGAGCGATGTGGTGAGACCCTGTCTAGACATATATATCCCCATTACTAGACATATAAGTGTTAGCTAACTTGCTGTTACTATGACGGACACTTGAGCTAACAAGCTTATAAAGGGAAAATATTTATTTTGGCTTATTTGGAGATTTCAGTTTTTGATTGGCCCCATGGCAAGGAAGCAAAGAGAGCAAGAGTAAAAGATTTGGGTTGAATCTTACAGTTTATATCTGGATGTCCCCAAAGCCTCTGAGGTGGGGCTTGGGTATGAGAAATAAACATATTTTCATTGGCCCATAGTTTGTTTTTTTTTTTTTTTGTCTTTTTGAGACAGGGTCTCGTTCTGCAGTTCAGGCTGGCTTTGAGCTCACTTTTGTGGACCAGGCTGGTCTCAAACTCACACTGATCCTCCTGCCTCAGCCACCCAAGTTCTGGGATTACAGGCGTGCACTACCAGCCCAGCCCTCATTGGTCCATATAACAAACCCTTCTCCTTAGACTTAGCTTGGTCAGCTGGCAGACAAGAACACGCAGGCTGTGCAAAGACTTATGCCAGAGATGAAGTTCTGGGGTGGACAGATAATTGCTAAACAAGTCTTCCCAAATCCTGGGGAGCCAAGGCCAGTGAGATAGCTCAGCAGTCTAAAGCACCTGCTTAGGCAAGCTTAGGCAGCCACAGAGACTGTGGTTCAATCCCTGGCACCACATGCTGCACCAGCCCCACCCCTAGGGCATAACATAAGTAAATAAAGTTAAAAAAAAAAGTCCTGGGAAGCCAAAAGGCTAAAAGTAAGTGCGAAGAGGAACAGAGAGGTAGCAGCAATAATAAAGGAAGCAGATCAGGGAGGCTGCTTAGGGCAGACTGTGAATCCTGAATACCAGGCTATGGGGAATAAAAACTCACAGCATTTCATCTGGAGCAAGCCTGTCTTTATGTGTGGACCCTGCTCTTGCAAGCATATGGATTAAAAGCTTCACTTATGCGGCTTCTGGAGTCCTTTTTGTTTTCTGGCAGTACTGGGGATTGAACTCAGGACCCTGTGCTTGCCAGGCAACTGCTTTTTCTACTGAGCTATCTCCCCAGCCTCCTGATTTCATTTTCTTTTTGGCCAAGAAGTAAATTTGATTCCTATACTTGAAAGCTTCTCTGGGAGATTCTGTGCTTGTGTGGTTGGGGTGGTCCTGGTGGAAAGGGAGAAGTGTCCGACCCCTTTTTGTGGGGCTGCTCTGTCTGTCTCAACGAAGCCATGTAACACACAAGGATGTGAAACCGAGGCAGGGGAGATAAAAGAGACAAACTGTGGTGACCACGTAATCTTGTGCAAGGGACAAGGTAGGAACTGTTGGGCTGAGATCCTGCTTTGTTGAATGACATGCTCTTGATGAGGTCAAGAGTGTGTGACTGAGAGGGGTCCCAAACCAGTCGGGGATGCACAAGGAACCTCTATGCTTAAAACTGTGACACGGGCAGTCAGGCAGTTTGGAGCTTCACAAGAGGGCACCACCAGGGTCCTGATAAGGTGGGACTGGGCACACAAGAAGACCCAGGCACAGGGACCTTTTGGGAAACAAATAGTCCAGGTGTAGGGAGCCAGGGAAGGGAATCTGGACAGCCCAGGATGATCTTGAAAACGATCCTCCTACCTTGGCCTTCCAAGTGCACCTTACTACACGGCTTGACATTCTTTCTAATAGTTGGGGAAAATGGTGGAAGGTTGGGAAGATAGGTCTCAGACCAAAGGTAAAAGGAAAAGGAAGAGGATTAAATACTGTGGTTTCATTTGGCCCCGAGAGCCCGTCCAAGGGCCTCCTGTGTTTCAGTCCAAGTCTGGTCTGTCAAGCACCGTGTAAACCATTAAAATCTCAGCCTCACAAGAAGAGACAGACGACGCCATCTGCTGGCTCCCAGCGTCAAGGCCTATTTTTCCTCTCCAGGATGGAGAGAAAGCTCAGAATGAAAAGTTATGAAGTCAAGGGCCCCTTTATCTTGTTAGCGCAACCAGAGTAGTGAGGATGAGGATCACCATGAAGGAACAGGAGCTCAAGGAGGGGAAGAGGACCAAGGAGCCGGTGCGTGCGTGGGTGCGTGCGCGCGTGCGTGCGTGTGTGTGACCAACAGCCCCTTCATATCCTGATCGGAGAAGAGAATTAATTCAGTCGGGGAAGGGCTTAGCGAGTTTTCCCCTCCTGGGAAGCAAGCAGGTCCTAGTAGGTTCCCTCTTCGTGAGGTACCAGTGGGAGAAAGGCAAACTGGATCCATTAATGTTCTCCTCAGCACTGACATCGCGAAAGGAGACACAGTCATTACTTGCCAATTCCCGGGGGCTAGAAGAACAGTTAGACCAATTTCTAGGCCTACTCTATACATGTGGACTAAATGATTAATGTCTATCCTAAACATTTCGTTTTTCTCAGAGTGGGGGAACAAGAAATGGTTAGAAAAGCCAGACATGGTGGCGCACAGCTGTAATCCTGGGACTTTGGAGGCGGAGGCTGAGGCAGGAGGATGACTGTGGGTTGGAGGCCAGCCTGGGCTACATAGTAAAACCTTCTTTAAAAAAAAAAAAAAAAAAAAAAAAAAAAAAAAAA
>PVJA010050175.1:0-13171 GCA_004027025.1 Myocastor coypus | reverse complement strand
TTTTTTTTTTTTTTTTTTTTTTTTTTTTTTTTTTTTTTTTTTTTTTTTTTTTTTTTTTTTTTTTTTTTTTTTTTTTTTTTTTTTTTTTTTTTTTTTTTTTTTTTTTTTTTTTTTTTTTTTTTTTTTTTTTTTTTTTTTTTTTTTTTTTTTTTTTTTTTTTTTTTTTTTTTTTTTTTTTTTTTTTTTTTTGTCTTTTTGACAGGGTCTCACTGTACAGTTCAGGCTGGCCTTGAGCTCACTTTTGTAGCCCAGGCTGGTCTCAAACTTGCACCAATCCTCCTGCCTCAGCCTCCGGAGTGCTGGGATTACAGGCGTGCGCCACCACACCTGGCTGGCTTTTGTTCTTGATCCACTCTGCCAGTCGGTTTCTTTTTGTGGGTGAATCAAGGCCACTTATCTTGACAGCTACAACTAATATGTATTGACTTACATTTGTCATGTTTTTTCCTGTTGTAGGATTCCTACTTTTCCTATTTGCTTAACTATTTGCTCTGCTTGGTGGTTCTCTTATGTCGTTTTTGAAGCTGTGGTCATCTTTGTGTTTGTAAAATATATGTCAGTATTCCTCATAGGGCTGGCTTGGTTGTCATGAATTTGTTCAGTTTTTCTTTGTCATTGAAGTATCTAAACTTTCCACCAAATTTGATAGAAAGCTTAGTAGGATACATCAATTCAGATTCAAAGTTGTTTTCTTTCTGGATTTCAAATATCTCACTCCAAGTTCTTCTTGATTTGGCAGTGTATGTTGAGAAATCTGCCATGATTCTGACAGGATTTCCATCATGGTTGATCAGTTTTTCTCTCTAACAGTTTCTAATATTCTGTTCTTTTGCTCATTTTCTGGAATCTTGATTATTTTGTGCCTGGGTGATGATTTATTCTGATATGGTTAGCTGGACTTCTATATGCACCACTTAATTATATATCAGATCCTTTTACCATGCTTGGGAAATTTTCTGCTACTACTTCTGCAAACATTATTTCTATGCCTTTTGTGTTAACTCCAGATGTTTCATTGATACCTATTAATCTTGCATCATTTTTCTTTGCCTGATCTTTCAGCTGCTGTATTGTCGTTTCCTAGTTTCTTGTTTTTTAAGGGAATTGTCCTTTCATATTCACTAGCTGCAATGTTATCTTCAAGGTCTGAAGTTATATCTTGTTTCGTTCAAACAATTTTGTCAGCTTTCAGCAGAATTTTTAATGCCTTGAAGTCCCTTTGAGTCTGTTTCATGTTTTCTAATTTTTTCCTGTGTTGTTTATTCAATAATCTCATCTTTTTACAATTCCCTTCTAATTTTTATCTACGTCTTCATTAGATGAATTGAGCAATTCTTTCGTGATTGTTATAATTTCCTTTATTAACTTGAGAGATTATTTCTTATCTCAGTCCCCCATAAACTGATGAAGTTTTTTTCTTTACTTCCAGTGCTATCATTCCAGAAACTTCAGGTGTGTGAATTCAAAGTTTTTCTATGACCTTGTCTCCTGGACTTGTTTTGGGTGGGCTAGAGTTCTGAAATTGTCTTTTGTTATTCTCTTTTGTCTCCTTTTAAAGTCCTCAGTGTTCTCCCTAACTCTTCAGCAATGGTAGGTGGGCAAGATACAGGCCAGCAAAGCTCTCAGAAGAGTGGGAGCTCCTGGTAGCCTCACCAAAGCACTTGCTGCGTTGGGTTCAATATGGCTTCCACCTCATTGAGGAGGTGAGGATCCAATGAAGATGAGCGCAGGCCAAAGCTCTCTCAATGTTGAGTTGACACAGGTTAGGGCTCCCCAAGTCTCCCGCAGGTCCCTGTGGTGGTCAGGTCTCCCTGGAAGTCTTCAGGCTGAAGACAGATGGCCAGGGTCATCAGAACTCCAGCCTATTTTCCAATTTCTAATTGTCAATAGTTTATAATGATATTTATAGTGATAGTGGTAGCTAATTCTTCATCAAAGGATTAAAATTGAGGAAGCATATTCTTTGTTGTAATTTACTAAAACTGAAGCTTTAATTGTTGGAAATTGACTAAAGAATTGTACAGTCTCAACTGTAACAATCCCATTCATACAGTTGCTCCTAACATGAAGTCTGGCTATAACAAATTGATTTATTTTTTGTGGATCATTTCAAATAGGCAAAAGATCATGGCTATAATGGTCAGTGACATAAATATTAAAACACTTTAGAAAGCTAAGCAAGAAGCACGATGAAGCATATGATGAAACATAATCACAAAAACAAAGCACTAAAAGTTCACTGATAATTTTTACTGCAGTACTGAAATAAATGCAGATGGTTTCACTTGTATTACTTAAAGTGCTATGTCTTAGTTGCTTTCTTGTTGCTGGAGGAAAAAAAAAAAAGATCCAGCATCCACAGGTTACAGTAGCAAAGATATATTTTGGCTCACAGTTTGTATAATCTTCAGTCCATAGTCAGATACACTAAAACAAAGTGGTACATTAGTAGGACTGGCTGAGGAGAAAAAGTCCATGGGAGAGAAGGCAGTATGCAGTGGCAGATTATGGGAGCAACAGCAGAAGCAAAACACCGGGTGGTTTTTTGTTCTGTGGAATCTAGAAGCCTTTTGAATGATGCCATCCATATCTAAACCTTCCCGTTATCCACACTGATGATCACACCAAACCAACTAATACACTAATCCAGCACCACATACCTGTAATCCCAGTATCACAGACCCTAAATTCCACCTCTGACAAGCCCAACTTACGCAGTCCTTGAGTCAGGAACCTAGATTCAAGTCATGACATCCTATCCTCCAAATTCAGTTACCAGTTTCAGTATCACTGCCACGAAATTATTAAAAATGTATTATGCATAATATATTTTTTGACCTACCCCTTTGATACTTTTTCTTGGATACATTTAACATTTATTTTAGTGTATTCACCTGCTATTCTTTGATTCAAAAATCATTGTCTTATAAAAAATACCTCTGGGAATCAATCCCAACAGAATGTTGGAGATTTCAAAAGTTTTGCTCTGTTAGCTTAATGGTATGATACACATGGAAATACAAGGACTGACTTACTGAAATTAGTTAAAACCAATTTTAAATTTAATAAACACTAAATATAGTTTGCTAAGTTTCAGACACAAGTATAAACTTTTTCTAATTAAATCATATTATCTAATGAGCCGGGCGTGGTGGCGCACGCCTGTAATCCCAGCACTCGGGAGGCTGAGGCAAGAGTATTGGTGCGAGTTCGAGATTAGCCTGGGCTACAAGGTGCGCTCAAGGCCAGCCTCAACTACATAGAGAGATTCTGTCTCAAAAAGACCAAAAAAAAAATCATATTACCTTCATGAAACAGGTGTACAGTATAAAGAAAGTTATACCTTCATTTTATATTTTAAGAAACTGAGAAAGGGGAAAGTAACTAATTTGCCTAACCTATTTGTTTTCTCTGCAAATAAGTATTGGTAAATTGAAGATCTGGGATATAAATCTAGGTAGACAGACTACAAACAAGTGGTGTTAACACTATTCAGGCTTGCTTCTTTAACATGTGCATATACTTGCATATTTAAGCTCAAAATGTACCAATTTTAAGGATTTGTAGCCACTAACATATACTATGGCTGTCATAATTTTTATTTCATCCTTAGTTTGCATAAATGATTCACTCATTGCTCTTTTTATTTTATGTATTTAGTAGAGAGTCTACAGAGTGTCACTAAGTAGATCAGACTCATAATGATTCTCCTGTTTTCAGTCTCCCAAGTGTGGGGAAGTTATGCAGTTATGCGTTATGCACCACCACACCCAGTCTCAATTGCCCTCGCAGCACATGGGGCAGGGCCAGTACGGCAAGCCAGGGATTGAACACTTGAAGCTGTGCTCTGCCTAAGAAGGCACTTTAGCTTGCTGAGCTACCTGGCCGGCTCACTCATTATTTTTAACCTAATATCTGTGAGGCAATATACCTGTCATCTTCTTTTCATTATAGACTGAACAGATTGACCATTATGATTTATTTACTGTTTGGACATCCACTGGTTATTTTGCCAACACTTTAATCTATGTTTTCTCCTGTACCAGTACAATATAGTTATAGCCAAATCCTTGTCCAACATAACCTTAATAATAACACAACAGTGCTGTATCAAAAACTAAAATGTAAAATATTCTTATTAGGGAAGGCAAACTAATTATAAGATCAGAATTAGATACACATAAGTGCTTTCCAATGTATGGATTAAGTTTTTTTGAAATAATCAGTAATATTTGAAGCAAGATCTTAGGAATTTTTATGTAAATTAAGATGAATAAATGTGATGAAGATCTAAATTAAGAAGGGCCTCCACTGCTTCATCCAGAAACTTTTTCTTTGTCTGTGGGCACAATTTATCAGATTCAGTTCTTTGAATAGCTGCAGTCTGAAATCATTAAGCAGATTATTTCAGAAATTAGCACATTTTATAATAGTTGTTTTATAATGACTCTGTTTATTATTAGTTATTATTAATTTCTTACAATACTTTACTTACAAATTAAACTTAACCCTATCTATGTTATGAAAATGTTTTACTAGATTCACTATTAGTGAAAATCATGCCCTTTTTCAAGCCGAATGACATAACCTCCTACACATGCAGACTGGTAAGTAATCTTTCATCTATAGGTAGCTTTTTACTAACAAAACGGATAGTGCATAAAACTTTAGGAAAACTAGAGTGTTGGTAGAACATAATACCCAGAACACATAGAAACTCCAGGAACACATCTCCACGAATAAGGAGTGTGATGTATTCATCACTTAACTCATAGAATTGCCCACTTTTAAAGCTTACCTATAACAATTGTTGTTTGTGTGGCTACCAATGCATCATGGTATATATTCTCAGAATCTTTGACATCAGCCAAAGAAAGCTATTTCAGTTAGACAGACACTCAAGATCCTCTCAGACTCCTGCTCTTCCTGCTGGAGAGTTATATTTAAGTTCCTAAAGGTCCAAAAGTGTCATAATCCAGTAGGAACCTTTGCTCCAAACACCTTTTTGTTAGAGATAAGGATGTTTTCAGTAGCTTATGCAGTTATCACAGGTTCGTGGGTTTAGTGCTTACAGAGAGAGCAGAGTGAAAGATATCCTCATTCATAGCACACTGTTTTTTAAACCTTATTTAAAAATCAAGGAGAATAGGGGCTGGGGAGATAGCTCCGAGGCACAAGTGCCTGCTGGGCAAGTGCAAGGTCGTGAGTTCGAACCCTGGTCCCACAAAAAAAAAAAAAAAAAAAAAAAAAAAAAAAAAAAAAAAAAAAAAAAAAAAAAAAAAAAAAAAAAAAATCAAGGAGATTAAAGGAGTATTAATCCAACAAAAGTTTTGTGTCTCAATCAAAACAAATGGAACTTTCTAGAGAGAAAAGCCGACCATGCCCACAAAGGAAGGCTACTTGAATCAATAAACAAATAGATATATAAGCACAAGTACAGAGAGTGTAATAAAGATATTAAAAGCCTTTTGAAAATACTGTTTGGTTTGTACATAGAGGACTATCAAATGTCTAGTGTGTTCATAGGTTCACATCTGGGAAGTGGATTACAGAGCTTATAGTTGACTTGCTGTTAGAATGTGGGGTCAGAGTTACAACTGGATGACTGCATTTCTCTGGATAAACTGCATATAATCCTCTCTGCTTGAGATTTTATCTGTAAAATGAGGATAACGATCGGTGCTAACACCATTGTGTTGTGCTCAGTAATATATCCTATACTCTTTCAGAATAATTTCATTTAAGGACCTGTTTATCAAGTCTCTAGCAATGCTGAAACAGTCAGCATATCAGTGATAATTCTATAAGACATTTATTCCTATTTTGAAAAACATTGATGACATTTTAGTGTATATAAAATAGGTAATCATATATTCATTATTATGCAGATTCAGAAAAATAGAATTTATGATAGATTCCAGTGCCTATCCACATATGTATATTAGCATAATAAAGATAATAGTGTTAAAATTGTATGAAACAGATCAATATATCTTTATGCAAAAGTCATGTATTGAAACACAACATTTTCAGAGGATAGGTTTTTGAAAGTTAGTAGGGTGAGACAAAGGTATGAGTATGGAGCCCTCTGATGGGCTAGTGCTCCTGACAAAGGAAGACATTAAGACTTCCTGAAAAGCATCAAGGAAAGACCATGTGAAGAAGCAATGAAGAAGCAAGGCCCTCGCCAAGAAGCTGTGTTAACCCTGTTCTTGGGCTTCCAGGATCCAGAACTGAGCGAAGTAATTCTCTTCCCTAGAACACCTACTCCATGATAATTTGCTATAGAAATCAGAGTTGAATAAAAAAGAACAGCTAATTATGACAATTATAATTATAGCCAAATAGAATAGCTGAGGAAATGATGAGTAATGCATGTCTATAAATGTGACAATAGATAGATAGATAGATAGATAGATAGATAGATAGATAGATAGATAGATAATAGAGATCTCATATAATCCAAAATCTATGCCCATCCACTCATGTAAAGTTCCGTAAGCAATCTCACAGTATTCTTTACACTTGAAATCACAGATTGTTTTAGAAGCCCAAATGAATTTAAAACTTTCATGCTTTTATTTGTGAATATAATGTAGATAGATAAATGATTTCTTTAATCTCAGAGAACATTAAAGTCTAATGCAAAGTCATAATTTCATCCTTTCTTTCATTTAAAATATGTAGGTAACTATCTTTGAGATGGAAAGATAGTTAATACATATTTATTTTAAAATGAATCCTCAAGGTCTTTAAAACAACTAAGAAGGACTGCTTTTTCATTTTTTGAAATTGTTATAATCAGTAAAACCCTGTTCTAAGGTTTATCACTCTGGAACACTGTGGTTAGTAATTATACATACATTGTTTCGACTCTTTTATCAAAGTAATGTCAATGCATTTTTGTTAAAAGCTTTGATATATGCTTTATTCCATGTAATGTTATACAATAGCATTCTGTTTTGATTACTTATTTGACTTTAATGCTAATATGAGGGCAACGGAATGCTTCATGAACTTTGCATATAGAAAAATGACACATGGTTTATTTGGAATTTGGAAGGCCAAGCAGAGCCCCCCTTCTGAGGAGTCTTTGGAACCTACTTTATTATAGAGAAATATTTTATTGATTACAGAGAGACAAGACATATTTTAATCATTTCCACACATGGTATTATCTTAAGTAACAAAACTTCATTAAACAAGGGTTATATAAACTTTGTTTTAACCTAGATCCTAAATTGTTTTCTGATCTATGGTCAACAGAAACCGTGTACGATCAATCAAAATTACTGAGGAATATTCAAATTAACTTGCTCAACTTTAATTGCTCACCTCCCATTCCCTGTGAGGCACAGCTGTTCACACAGCTAAATTACTTTCCTTCCAGAGTTGAGTTTCATTTTATATCTGGGATTTCCCATCCTCTGTGGAATGTTAACAACTCCACTGTTTCTGTACTTCTAGTTCCATTGTCTTTTTATGAGGAAAAGGTCATATGTTGATTTCCAGAATATTTATTCCATATTTTCCTAATTTCATGAAGTAAAATATCTTTATAAAACAGTTGTTAGGGGCCCAGCGGGATGGCTCAGTGGTCTAAAGCGCCTGCTTGGGAAAGCTTGGGCTGCTTCAGGGACTGCAGTTTGATCCCCGGCACCACATGCTGCGCCAGCCCTGCCCTCAGGGTGGGCTGAGATGGACATAAAAATTAGTGAATAAACAAACAAAGGTTCTGAAACAAGAAGAAAAAATAAATAAAGTTAAAAGAAAAACAGTTGTTAAATTGACTCAAAATACCTTTTGAGCTGGCATATGCACACCTGTGTGCATACATTTATATTGTAAATGGACATATTTTTTTCAGAATCTTACATGCTTTTAATATGCACATGAAGAATAATCATCCTTAGGCTTTTTGCTGTAAATAGATATGTCTGTTCTATGAAAAACTGATTCATATATTTAATACTACTGAATTAAAAAAAAACTTGTTCTTTCCATTTTTGATATACATATATTTGAAAAAATCATGCACAGCATGCTCATCTTGTAATAACCTAATGATTCAGTCTAAGGTAATAATCTGACAAATAAATAAATATGACAGAAATACTGTAATTCCCCACAGATAGGGGCAACACTAATGGATAGAATTGTCTGCTAACTCTGAGCTCTGTCTTCAGCCATTTGTAGTTCTTCATAGCTGACACAGTAACAAGGTCTTGCTCAATTGCCCCGTGCCCACCTGGGCCTGAGCTAGTCCTGCTCCTGCTGCAGCTGCTCAGCGCCCTGGCGATGCAGCTGTGCACCATCCCCCACGCTACGGAGCCTGTTTAATTTAAATTCTGGATATCCAGGCAATCCTTGACCTACCCCAGATATTTCCATTCAATAAAGAGAAATTAAAAGATTACATGTTATGTTTCCTCAAAGTACAGATAATGATTTTATTTTCCTTTGTTGGGTAAGATTTCACTGCTAGAAACAAATACCAGAATTGCAGTAATTCTAATTAAAGTGATAAACACATATGTAAATTAAAATTAATTGATTATGTTTCTTGCAATAGCATATTTTATTCTATTCCATTATATAATAGTAACATACATTTATTTTTTTTTAATTTGTTTTTTGTCCTCAAGAGGCACTTAAGGTAAATAACTGACTGATTAGTTACTGTCACATAACTGCCTTTTCATTAGTATTCACCCTCATACCTATCCATTGATAAAATCAGAGAGTGCTACACATCTACTATTCCATTTCCCTAATAAGATAAGCCTTGTGTAAGTTTGTGTGATATTTGTTAAAAGAAATTCTCCTAGAGAACCACAGAAACCATGGACCGATGTGCAAACTTGGCTGTCACACGCTCCTTCATGTTTTAGGAGCAGAACTGGATATGTAGATTAACTCGTCCCACGTGAAGGCATTCTCACAAATGCCCAGGCACAGACCAAAGCACATATACAGGAAAAAGATATAATTAACATTTTAAAAAATGAGTTCACCCCATGAATTCTAAATTACTCTAAAAAAATCAATGCATTAGTCATGATCTTTGATTTGTTAATGCGTATTTGCCACTATACCAACCTTGACTTAGAAAGTGCTCATTGGCAAATAAAGGTAAGAAAATATTGTCCACAACATTAGCTTGACTTTCTTCCACCTGTCGTGGATGTCAAGAGAATGAATTCTTTATTGTGGAAGAAAATAGCGACTTAAAAGTTTGTGTACTCAATGGGGGAAAAAAAAAAAACCACTGAGGAGATACCTCAGTGGCATAAGTTCCTGCCTGTCAACTGCAAGGTCTTGAGTTGAATTCCCCATCCACAATAAACAATCCCCAGTACAAAACACACACACACACACACACACACACACACACACACACACACACACACACAAGTTTCTAAGTCAGGAAAAGTTTATCAAGTACCAAAGTGTAGTCCTGGGAGATAGTTCAGCAGTCTAGGTGTCTCACTGGTAAGCAGAGTGCCAGGCTCATCACAGATGCCCCAGGCCTACCAACCTGGTCACCAAAATTGGATGTGGTAGCATACACTTGTAATCCCAATTCTGAGGAGGCTGAAACAGAAGGATCATTGAGTCTTAACTGCAAAGTGAGACACTGTACCAATTTTTTTTTCTTTAAAAGTAGCAAATTGTTCATTAAATATAGTGGAAATGAAGGTTAATCTTCCACTAGCATTTTGAAGCAAGTATTGACACTGGCATTTTGTTGGTGTATTTCTCAACTTTGGTTTACTGTCCTCTACACTGTGGTATTTTCTGCAAATATATCCCAGTAATATTTGCTTTTCCGGTTAGAGATACCATTGTACTTTTCCTAATTTTAAATTCATGATCTTTTTATATAAATATATTATATTAAAGCTAAAAAAGAAAAACTGACCCACAGAAAAAATAGATTGCATTTTACAGAAATCTTAATTACCAAAACTTCCAGGGCACTATTTACAGATAAAGCCAAATGGCCTAGAATACTACTTTGACTGGTCACTTACAAGCTGTACAACTTTTGGAAGTTAATTTAAATTATGTTCTTGTGTGTGCAACATAAAGTTATTAGCAAAACCTACAAGTCTAGGATTGTAGCCCATTTAATATTTTTAAGAATTTTTTACTTTATTTATTTTTTTCTTGTTTCAGAACTTTTGTTTGTTTGTTTATTTATTTATTTATTTATTGTCTTTTTGAGACAGGATCTCGCTATGCAGTTGAGGCTGGCCTTGAGCTCACTTTTGTAGCCCAGGCTGGTCTCGAACTCACACCAATCCTCCTGCCTCAGCCTCCGGAGTACTGGGATTACAGGCGTGAGCCACCATGCCCGTCTTATTTATTTATTTTTATGGCCGGTGCAGCCTGCCCTGAGGGCAGGGCTGGCGCAGCATGTGGTACCGGGGATCGAGCCACGGTCCCTGTAGCTGCCGAAGCTTTCCTAAGCAGGCGCTTTAGACCACTGAGCCATCCTGCCGGGTCCACGTAGTCCATTTAATTTTAACAGGCCAGCGAAGTACACAGTGTTACTGAGCGTTATCTGGATTGCTCATTTCATTCCTCTGTTAAGTCCTTCACTTCTTAAAAAATGAATTTCTGAAGTGCTACTTTAGTGTTTCAAAAGGTCTATATGATTTGAACACATTAGAAAAATGAAATAAATTATTCACTTGTGTACTTAAATTTAGGAATCAAGTCAAAACTGAAATAGCATCTAACATGTAATTGTGTCTTAGAAAAATCACATAGTCTATATGCTGAATGTTTTTATGTGTCTTATTTGATTGCAAGAACTATGCAGCTTTAACAGCTAAGTTAGAAATTGGACCTGTATATTTCAGCAAAGCAAAAGTGTATGAAGAATTTATCTTTTTTAATTAAATTTCTCGTTTATGAAATTGCAAATAGGCGTGTTTTCGTTTTTTGACATTTTTAACAATGATCTTTCTTTCACTCCAAACTATCCAATTCTTTAGCAATTAGAAATTTGAGAGCTGGGGAAATAGCTCAGTACAATGAGCACCTGCCTTGCAAACTCAGGGTCCTGAGTTCAGTCCTCTGTACTGCAAAAACAAAACAAAACAATACAAAAAGAAATTTGAGTGGATTATTGATTACATTAGCTTTGGCAAAATACATATTGTAAATATATATCACAAAAACTATTTTCTAGGCATTTTTATTTAATTTTATGAGACTTAATACCTATTGAGCTGAAAAGAAAGGTTTGAACATATATTATTTTCAGTTCTTCTCTGCTTGACGATTTGATGACCCTCAGTAATTATGCCAACCCTGAGAGACACCTATTGCTAGCATTATTAAACACTTAAATAAGACAAATTTGGTAAATGACAAGAAGTTGTTTCAAAATTATGTCCATCTGAGACTGCAGAAGTTTAATTTTATTATAACTGATAATTGGTAAGTTACTAAAAATACTTTTGTAGTTTTTGTACATAAGACCTACTGAGAAGTAAACAAGGCAGTTGTAGTAATATGACTAGTTTATTTGTGGGAAGAGTGGAGGTTTATGTTGAATTAATTCTAGTTTTTCATTAGCCGGACGTGGTGACACACGCCTGTAATCCCAGTACTCAGGAGGCTGAGGCAGGAGGATTGGTGTGAGTTTGAGACCAGCTTGGGCTACAAAAGTGAGCTCAAGGCCAGCCTGAACTGCATAGCGAGACGCTGTCTCAAAAAGACAAAAATAAATAAATAAATAAATAAATAAATCTATTTTTTCAGTCAGTTATATAGCACATAGTAGGTAGTATTAAACATTGCACTTGACATAATATTTACTGTATAGTCTTTAAATAATTGTGGAGGGGCCAGGGAAATAGCTCAGTAGAATAAACACTTGTCTGGTAAGCACTGGGTCCTGAGTTCAATCTCTGGTACCAATAAATAAATAAATAAATAAATAAATAAATAAATAAATAAATAAAACCCTTCTTTAAGGTAGGCATGTCATCGCATGCCCATAATCCAAGCACTTGGGAAGCTGATGCGGGAGGATCAATGTGAGTTTGAGACCAGCCTAGGCTGCAAAAGTGAGCTCAAGGCCAGTCTGAACTGTATAGCGAGACCCTGTATCAAAAATATAAATCAATTAATCAATCAATCAATAAATAAATAATTATGGAGGGAGAATAAAAACAGTTTTTAGTAAAATTTACCACAGAAGAAAGGTATCAGAAATTAGAAAGTGATTGTTTTCTACAAAAAGTTCTTATTTTCTGATACACGCTCCTTGCTCCAGCGGAGTATTGACCAACAACTTGCAAAAAACTTTTCATTGCCTTTCCACCCAAGTACACAGGAACTCCAGTGTCTCTACATTTCTAAGCATCGGATTTCATCCATCATTTTGGCAGCCATTGGGCTGGATCAGAGACCCATGAAAAGCTGCATTATGGATGAAAAACAACTCACTAGAAAGCTGTTGAAAATGAAAACTTTCCATCATTCTTACACAGAGTACCTACTTGAATTTTCATGCTTCAACAGAAAAGAGAGAATGAAATCAGCAACTACAATGACAGGTACGAGGCAAAAACGTAGCTTGAAAAATTGAATTGTCCTTTCTCAAATATGTTTTGTGAATTCTAATTTTTTTTCTTCCTTGTTGAATAGTAATCTGAAATGCATTTATTTTATTTTATTTTTTTCCAGAGAACTAATTGATAAACAATTTTTAAAAAGCAGCTTTCATTTTCTCCTAGTGAAATTTCTCACTGAAGGTTTCTAAGCTACAAAATTGCTACAAATCAGAGTCAACTAACAAAATGTAGGGAAACTAGGTTGTATCTGTGCCTGTGCTATTGTGTGTTCTTGGTGCTTTTTAACAACGCACTAGTTGATTTTAAAAGCAATAAAAATGAACATAATAAATTGTATTTGAATGATCACATGCTAGAAATTTTTGGTTTTTATATTTAATTTTTTTTTTTTTTTTTTTTTTTTTTTTTTTTTTTTTTTTTTTTTTTTTTTTTTTTTTTTTTTTTTTTTTTTTTTTTTTTTTTTTTTTTTTTTTTTTTTTTTTTTTTTTTTTTTTTTTTTTTTTTTTTTTTTTTTTTTTTTTGTCTTTTTGAGACAGGGTCTGGCTATGCAGTTGAGGCTGGTCCTGAGCTCACTTTTG